>JAJPUD010000208.1:602343-638987 GCA_023553655.1 Myrmecobius fasciatus | reverse complement strand
TTATGGTACATGAATGTTATGGAATATTATTGCTCTGTAAGAAATGACCAACAGGATGATTTCAGAGAGGCCTGGAAAGACTTGCATGAACTGATGCTGAGTGAAATCAGCAGAACCAGGAGAACATTATACACAGCAACAAGAGTATACAATGATCAATTTTGATGGACATGGTTCTCTTCAACAATGATGTGATTCAAACCAGTTGTTCAGCGATGAAGATAGTCATATACATCCAGAGAGAGGCCTGTGGGAACTGAGTGTGAACCACAACACAGCATTTTAATGTTTTCTGTGAATATTTCCATGCATTTTGTTTTCCTTCTTAGGTTGTTTTTTCTCCTCTTTCTAGATCTGATGTTTCTTGTGCAGTAAGATAACTGTATAGATATGTATACATGTATTGTATTTGTCATATAATTTATCCTATTTAGCATGTATTAGATTACCTATCATCTAGGGGCGAGGGGGGGGTGGGGGGAAGGAGGGGAAAAGCTTGGGGAAAAAAAAGTTTTTGCAAAGGTCAATGTAGAAAAATCACTCATGTTTTGTAAATAAAAAGCTTTATATTAAAAAAAAAAAAGCAATGAAAATACAAGGATAGCCTTGTACATCTATGTTGCCAGTTAGAAAGTAGCAAAGGGACCACATGAAAACTTACTCAGAATTTTCTATTGCCTCTGTCATAAATTTTTTTTTATAAAAAAAAATTATATGAAGTGGAAAAAGAGAGCTTTTGATGCATCATTTAATGGCCCAACTTAATCCAAAAATGTTAAATCAATTGCTTAACTTTATGAAGACATCACTTTTTCTCCAGTGAGACATTCATCAAAGAATAGAAATTGAACAGTTTTAGATAAAATGAAGAAGCCTCATTTGAGACTAATTTAAATTAGTGACCATTACCTCTCATAAGATGATCAACTCAAACCAACTCCACAATTATTTCCTACTATGCTTAAGTAAACATAAATTTAATGCGGTATCTATCCAGAGATCCCTGATTTCCTGAAAACATACACGACATGCCCTATTGGGCCATACTGGAATGGGCAGCTTGTAAGGGAGCTACAGAAAAATACCAAGAAAATTAGACAGAAATAGCCATCCCCCATTAGATAATAAATGGTCAAAGGATAAGAACAAATAGTTCTCAGAATTACAAATTATTTATAGTCACATGAAAAAAATACTCCAAATCACTGATAATAGAAAAACAAATCAAAGCTACCCCAAAGTTTAACCTCATACCCTTTAAATGGACAAATGCTGGAGGGGTTGTGAAAAGATAGGCACACTAATTTAATATTGTTGAAAGAACTATAAACTGGTACAACCATTTTGGAAAGCAATTTGGAATTGTGCAGAGACTCAATGTCTTATATTTCAAGGAAGCCACTGATAACAAGGAAGCCACTGATAAGGAAAAAAGTTCCTATAAGCCCCAAAATATTTAGAGCAAAAGTTTTTTGATAACTAAAAATTAGAAACAAAATAGACATCCAGCAAGTGGAGAATGGCTAAACAAATATACATAAGTGTAATAGACTACTAATGTGGTGTAAAAAAAAATGATGTTATGATAAATACAAATAAATATGGAAAAATCGATATGACCTATTTAAGAGTGGAGTAAAGAGATCCAAGAAAATACTATACATGGTAACTTTTCATTGTAAATGAAAAGAAAATCATATAACAAAAAATCAAAAGTAACAAATTATAAATTCAAACAGATACTCAAGTGAAGAGATGAGAGAAAATGCACCCCCAATTTACCTTTTTTGTAGAGATGGGAGGTCCATATAACATTGCACATGTTTTCAGATTTTTTTCACTATCAATCAATTATTCTGAATTTTTTTTCTTTAAAAATACTTTTTTTTATTGGATGGCTCTCTAGGAGGGGACGAGGGTGGGATGCAAGGCATAACTATGTTTATATAAAAAGCAGAAAATATCAATAAAAATTTTAAATAGTAATTTTCCTGTTAAAAAGACACAAAATCCTATAACATCCAGACTGGGATTCTGCAGGGTGCATGGCCCTATTTAAGATTCTCACTTGTGACTCCTCAGAGTCTCCACAAAAATAACTTGTCTCAGCTAGGCTGAGGCAAGCAGCCAGAAATCAGTGCACCAGACCCAGAGATATCTGATAATGATGATCACCAGTTTTTATAAGATGACATTCATTATTTCCAATAGGGAAAGCATCTGGCAAGAAGACTCCTCAGCAACATTGCCTATGTGATTCCTGCCTGCATGTTGGTCCTATCTGTCTGAGACAGCTGATCTTTGTTATTTAGCATTGTGTGATGGGTATGACTCCTACTAAATACATTTGGATTTATTTCCTTCCTCATTGGCACAAATTGTGGATACGTGTAATTTAAGCTGATGATACAATACCTGCCCTGTCTATCCTTTTTTTTTTTTTGTCCTATCTATCCTTGACAAATCAACTCAACTGCCATTTCCTCCCTGACTCTTTTCCTGATCCCATCTGTGGGTAATGACTTAGACTTCAGATGGCACTTCCTTTTGTTTTGTTTCTCTCCAATTGTAGGTACTATAGGGTAGCTTAGAGAGAGGCTAGCCTGGTAATCAGAAGACCTGGGGGTGTAGTCTAACTTCTGATGCATATTACCTGTATAAGTCACTTAACTCTCAGTGGCCAGAACCACTAACATAATAAATTTGAGATGAATTGCCAACCTGCATCAATGAAAGAGACTTCCACACCAGGAATTCTTCACTCCAGTGAAGCCATGAATCCAAACTGAAAAAAATAAATAAAAGATCTCACCCAGAGTAAATATATTTTTATAGAGACAATACAAATGGAGGACGTAAGCCCAGAGAAAAGTAGGCTGAATTGCTTGTGGAAAATTGCAAAACTTGCTTCACAGACCCAGACTTTTCCTGAAACAAAGGTTCATCTTTTCCTTATCAAAGTCTACTGGTATCTGAGTCTGGCTGTGAGTCTTAGAACACTTCAGTCTCTGAATAATTATTGACAAATATCACCCAGAGGGCACTGGAGAGTTGCATAATGAGTAAGAGCATGTGGCAATACATAAAAAGGGTACTACAAAGAACTGAACAGGGGAATAGCTGAACAAATTATGACATAGTTATGTACTGGGATATCACCATATTATAAAAAAAAAAAGTGATACAGAGATTGACTCAGAAAACTGGGAAGATTTATATGAACTGGTGAAGATGAAATAAGTGGCAACACAACAATTTATACAATGATTACGCCATAAATAAAAACAACTCTGGAAGATCTGAAGGGCCTTGAAAGTCAACTTGAAGGTAAATTCTTTTATATTTGATCCTGAAGGTCATAGGGAGCCATTGGAGATTACTGGAGATGTGGGTGACATAGTCAGACCAGTACTTAAGGAAGATCATTTTGACAGATGAATGGAAGATGGACTGGAATGTGAAGAAATTTGTGGCAGGAATTCTCACTAGCAGATTATTGTAATAATCCAGACAAGAGATGATAAGGACCTGCACCAGAGTGATAGCAGTATCAATGGAAAGGAGACACTTGTGAGAGATGAATCAAAGCTAAAATTGATAACTGCTGGCAGTTATGTTCATATTTGCTGGTATTTGTCACATACAAAACAAAAAAAAAATTTAAGAAAAAGATAAAAGATGTCATTTAAAATGTATGCTCAAAAAAAATAGGATACTCACGTCTTTTGTTGTTGTTGTTTGTTTTTTTACTTCCCTGACATCTTCTTAATGTCAAAAGAAAAAGAGGAAGCCCCACCAAAATGTCAAGTGGTTATCCTTTGTCTAACTCTTGGGAAGATACAGATACTATCACATAAGATTGGGAGATAGGAATGACCTTTAGTCTACAAAGATGGAGAGAATATTTGCATGATGAGTTCACAAATCAATCTGATTACTTAATGTATGTATCTGTGTGCATATCTATTATTCCCTTATTCCTTTTATCTGTCTTCCTCTCATTAAAATGTAAGTTCCTTGAGGAAAGGAGCTTTCTTTGTTCTTGTTAAGTGAATTATCATAGCAATTGGTACCAAGTAAATACTAATTGCTTGATAATTCATTGACTTATTCTCCTAATTGACTCTTAAGTGCCTAAAAGGAAAGGACTATGTTGTAATGATACTTTATATCTCTCAATATCCAGTACAGTTCTGTATCTGATAGTCCTATGTTCAATAATCATTTAATAAATATATATTGCATTGAATTAGAACAAGTCATTGGCAGGGCTAGGGACCAAAACCAGAAGTCCTGATTTCCTGTTTAATGCTCTAAGCTAAGCTAAAATATACCTAAACAGCTGATAAATGCCAGAGCAAAAGCATATTTGGTGCCTTAGGCCAAGGCATCATAAACTTTTTCCATTTGTGAGCCCTTTTCATCTGAGAAATTTTTACATGATCCCAGGTATGTAGGTATATAAAATAGGTATACAAATCAAACATTTTCTGATAACAAATCATAATTCCACAACTCCCAGATCCAGTTACAAGACTCCATATGGGATCATGAACCACAGTTTAAGAAGCTGGGCCTTAGGCAATATTTTATCCAATCTCCGCATTTTCCATTGGGAAATGAGACCCAGAGAGGTTTAGATACTTAGTAAAAGTCACACAGGTAGTTAGTAGCTTAGGATTTGAATACAGATTCCTTGATATCTAATCCAGAATTTTTTCCCCTTATGCCAGTCTGCTTTTACAGTACCTTGTCTCAGTTGGAAAGAAATAGGTCACGAGATGAAAGAATGACCTTTTTCCTCCACTGGATAAGATCAAATGCTGTGATCTTCCATTTGCAAGACAGACGTCATACTGAGAAATGATTAACAGCTACCAGTCACACCACATAGACTGCTCTTAAGATGTTTATAGAACTTAGAACAAAGCAACTAAGGAGAAAATAATTCTTGTGTAAAAGGATCTCAGCTATTTTCCATAAAAAGTTTACGTTCATTCAAATCACTGCAATGTATGAAGAGGACAGAGTGACATAAAAGCACTGATAAAAATCACTCCACTTTTGGGATGAAGTCAATTACAAACCAGCATGTTGTTGAAACTCAAAATGCCAACTGAAGTACCCGGCAAATGGGTGATATCCCATAAGGCACATGGTGCTATCCCACTGCTCAAGAAATTAATAAGGCAATAGTCATTACCATGCAATTAGTCTGATCAGCCATGCAAGCAAATTGCTGCCTACAGACCTATTTAATCACCTAATGCAAACACAGAAGAGGTGTTCCCAGAGGAGTCTAGAACAGGAGGTAGAAGGGGCATCTCCTGGGTAGTTGCTATGAAAGGATGAAAAAATCCCCAACATTTCAACAAATGGTGCTGCAGGCACTCACAGGCGCAGTGTAACATTGCTGAATAATATTTCTGCTAGGAATGCTTGTGTCCTTAAGTGTGATAGGCAGACATAGGATCTGAAAAAACACGTCTGTCCTTTGTTTAGTTTCATTACATCAAACAAAGACCCTTATGTTAAACAGCTAGCGTGGCAGCTTGGTGGTATAGTGCTGAAGCTGGAATTAGAAGACCCTAATACAAGTCCAGTTTCAGACACTTAGTCACTATGAAATCTTAAATCACATAGTAGGTACTTAATAAATGCTTATTTCTTTCCTTCCTCTGTATGACTTAGTAAAAAGTATTTGAGAATCTCTCCAGCCAAAAAAGAAAAAATTCCCCTTGTACCAACCTGATCACAGCTTATCCTCAGACAACAGGCAAATGGATAACTTCTTTTCTCAGGATTCTAGAGGTAACCATGAGGAGCTGGGCAGGGAAAAGTTCTAGCATTATTGCTTGTGAGCCCCCTCCAATATTTCCACATATTTTTTCAATTGGTATCAATTAGCCAAAGTTAGTTAGGTTTTAGTATTATTAAGACAATATTGGTACAAAATATGTACAATATACATATACAAACAATTTGGGGGTGAGTGGATTTTCCAGCACAAAGTATGAATCAAACTGTCCCAAGTTTAGAAAGAACATGAGGCAAAGTGGCAAACTCAGTGCCTTGGTTATCTAAAGTCCTCTTCTCTCTGTTTCAAGTTCAGAAAGTTTCCTTTAGGTCTAGTTTTTATTGAGCTTCTTGTATAGTTCTGAAGTTGGACATTAGGATGTCTAGTCTGTCTTCAGTTCTCAAAAAAGACACTGCATCAACCACTACTGTTCCTGGGATGCTGACCATAACCACTGGAAAATCCAAATCTTTTCAAAGTTTGCAAAGTCATCTTCTGGTCAAGACGGAGATGAGGTGAAGGAGACAGAAAGTCTTTCCTCCCATACTCCATTGATGATTTCCTCTCAAGATCTGATTGGAACTGTTTCGCCATTAGGCTGGCCTGCTATTGGAATACAAGTCTTAACTAGCTTGCTGTTTTATTGAAACCCTTAAGGGAGTGACTGATTCTCTTTGACCAATTCCAATTCACTTTTTATATAGCATTGTCTCATTTAAGCCAAAGCTCTCAGGAACTTCACTTCAGTTGATTAAAGATTTTTTTTGCACATAGTTTATGCCTTTGATTCAATTGACATTATCTAGCAATTTTGTATGCCTAGGTTACACATTTGATAAATAGTTTCTTTCTTCTTTTTTTTTTTTCTTTTGCAGAGGCAATTGGGGTTAAGTGCCCAGGGTCACATAGCTAGAAGTGTTAAGTGTCTGAGGCCACATTTGAATTCAGGTCCTCCTGACTTCAAGGCTGTGCTCTATCCAATTAGCTGCCTCTGAAAAATAGTTTCAATGAGAAGTCTGGACCTATTACATTTAACTGAGGTAGAGTAGACAAACTCCTTCCCCATAAACACACACACTATTATACAAAAGAAAAATATTCCTGCCGTCAAGGAACTTGTATTCTAAGTGGAGAAGTGTGTGTGGGTGTGGGTGTGGGTGGGTGGGTGGGTGGGTGTGGGTGTGTGGGTGTGTGTTGTGAAGTAGAATTTATATTTGATCTTAATGGTAATAGGGAGCCATTATAGTTTATTATTTATTTATTATTATATTATTTATTATTGAGTAGACCAACAATCACCTTGGCACCACAATAAAATACCAAAATGAGATGACAAAGTAAGGACTCAATAAGCAGGTGTTGATCTGATTTAATTAGAGAGCAGAGAAAAAAGTCACAGGATACATGAAATTATTTGCCCAAAGTCACACAACCAGTAAGTCTCAAAGCCAAGATTCAATGTAAAGTCTTCATATGCTAACCCTTACAAACCTGAATTAATTTAAGTATAATTGAATCATAGAATTTCTTAGAATAACTATTTTAGAAGATCTCCTTACTGTTCCCTAAATAAAACACTCCATTAATTGACTGCAGGTATTTTCTGTTTCCCCCACCTAGAATGCTCTCCCTCCTTATCTGCATGTAATGACTTCCTTTAAGTCCCAACTTAAATCCTATTTTCTACAGAAAGTCCTTCCTTACTCCTTTTAATTAATAGTGCCTTTTCACCCTTATTCCAATTTATCCTAAATATAGCTTATTTACATATATTTTTTATTTCTTGCCTCCTCATCAGATTGGGAACTTCTTCAGGATAAGGACTGTCTTTTGCCTCTTTTTTGTATCCCTGGAGATTAGCATAGTGCTGGCACATAGTCAATCAATAAACATTCATTAAATGCCTACTAAATGATTTAATCTTAGATATTCAAACTCTAATTTCAGCGGTCATGCTGAGGCCTTCCCAAACCTTTAATGAATAAAAAATATTTTTTATAATTATCATTATTTGCCCACAAGATGTTGAACACATGAAACTATTCTTTTGAATAAGTTAATTCTAGCTCTGAAATTTTGTCTTAATTATTAACATTCTTAGAGAATCCAATGTTCATCCAGAACACATTGATACATTTTAGCCAAACCCAGATCAAAATGTTTCAGAAATTTCAAAATAAAGGAGTTTAATGAATATATTTCTAATACATCTCTACTCTTCAGATTTCATTTGCTGTTTTAGAAATGAAGGCTAGATCTTGATTTTGCATATGATATTTAACTCATAAAAGAAGCAATATGGTGCCTGTGCCATAGACACACTCCTGGGTTTCAAGTCAAGAAGACCCAGGCTCAAATACATTCTGACAATAATAAGCTGTGAAACTCCAAACAAGTCACTTAGAAGCCAAGCAATTTAAGCAATTTCCTTTATCTTTATTTCAATATAGCTCCTATAGTGGATGGTTGATATTTGCATTTGAACTCCTTGATCCATAAGAGGAATTTTAGAAAGATCATTAAGAGATTAGAGATATTTTTTTTCATGATTTGTTCTTTTGCCTGTACCTTCAAATTCTTCTAGTAAAAACCTCCAGGAGCCCATTCCCTCCAGGAATCTCCATTCCTCTCCAGGTCAGATTTTTGTGATAATGAACCCCTTTGACAGTCTGGTGAAGCCTAAAGTCTCCATCTTAGAATAACACTTTAAATACTTAAAATAAAAACATAAGATTCCAAAAGAAACCAATTATATTGGAATAAATATGTACTTTCCCTATGCAAGTTAATGTACCTTCTCCCTTCCCAAAATCTCTCCACAAACTTGAGATTTGAAACCACTTCTTTGGGTTTTTACTACTCAACCAAACTAGTTTTTAAACAAGGAGAATCTGAAGATATATTTTTACCTTTAAAAGTTAAAAGTGCTTAGTCAAATATCTGGAAATCATGATAAGTGACATAAAAATAGAGTGAGACAGATGCTAACTCAGTCCATATTCTGCATTGCTTTGCACAGGTTTTAGACTGCTTAGTGAAGCAACCATTGATTTGATTATTATGAGTTAGAGGTATCATTACACTAGACATTTGCCATGTGTCTTCTCCAGGACTATAACATTCAAAGAGGAACACATCAAATTAATCATAGCTAAGAAACTTTTTAAGTGGAGTAATTTTCAGAGGATTAATTGGACAATCTCTAATCAAGTTCATTCAATTAGATATTTAGAACTGAAATTGGCTGTAGAGGTCAGCTAGTCCCATGTCATCATTTTACTGAGGAGGAATAATAAAAATAGCAATAACAATAGCTCTCTCATCTGTGCAAATTCTTTATGAGAGTAATTTACATATAAATCAAAAAATAGCCTTGATGAGGGTATTGATAGGGAACAGGCAATCTTTCTAAGTATTATTCTAAAATGAACCAGTTTTACCGTTTCTTAATTAAGGTTGTAGAAAATACAATATCACATTGTACCAAGTATTTACTAATAATGTAAAAGCATTTGATTCAAAAAAACAAAACATTGCCTTGAAGGCTTTCCCTCAAGTTTATCTCCTATCAAGGAAAAGGCCCCACATGTGCAAGAATGTTTGTGGCAGCCCTCTTTGTAGTGGCTAGAAACTGGAAATTGAATAGATGCCCTTCAATTGGAGAATGGCTGAATAAATTATGGTATATGAATATTATGGAATATTATTGTTCTGTAAGAAATGACCAGCAAGATGTTTTCAGAGAGGCCTGGAGAGACTTACATGAACTGATGCTGAGTGAAATGAGCAGAACCAGGAGATCATTATACACGGCAACAACAGTACTATATGACGATCAATTCTGATGGACATGGCTCTCTTCAACAATGAAATGTTTCAAACCACCTCCAATTGTTCACTGAAGAAAGCCATATACACCCAGAGAGAGGGATGCGAAATGTGGACCACAACATAACATTCTCATACTCCTTGACTGATGTTTGCTTACATTGTGTTTCCTTTATCTGATATATCGTTTGTGTAGATAAGATTTTTCTTGCACAACAATGATAAGTTTGGAAATATGTATACATATATTCGATTTGCCAATATTTTAACATAATTAACATGTAGTGGATATCCTGCCATCTAGGGGAGGGGTGGGGAGTTGGGGGGAAAAATTTGTAACGGAAAGCTATGTAATATGTTATTGTTGAAGAATTACCCACACATATGTTATGCAAATAAAGTAAAATTTAAAAAAAAAAAAGTTTATCTCCTATCTGTATATCAAATGTCATTCAAGATTCTCCAGAGGAAATAACAACAAAAATAACCCTATTCAATGACTTCCTGATCACAAATAATCAGGTGAGGTAAAAAACATGGAGACATGTACTAATCCTTTGTGAAGGAGTCTAGAGCTCAAGAGGAAAAAATGATTTTATATGGATAATATGGATGGTGAAATACTACTTCACTACTCAACAGATACCACACTGAACACCAAAATACATCCTATAACTTCACAAACAAGTTTGACCTGCTGAAAACTAAGTGGATAAAGTATATCTTTTGGCTAGATAATATGCAGTTAGATTGACAGTCCTTAAAGCTTTTCCATCAGTATGTACATCTGGGACAGACATAGTAAATAGACAATGATGTGGGCCCATAATTAAAGAAGAAGAACAGAGTCAGGTTGCCTTCAGAAAATCATAATGTTTCTTTAGCAATCCTGTTTGTTCCAGAAACAAAGTCCTATCTCTTTTAAATATCAACATTCTTTTGCTGATGTGACATGTATGTGAGACTTAGAATTATGCAGGTTTCTAATAACTGAAAAGGACTATTCCTCAAGGGGAAGAGAGAGGTATCTGTTTTGTGTAAGGGGGCTGCAAGACATAATCAGTGAGGAACATTGAGGAGAGATGATTTCCAAAATAGAGAGAATTATTTATAGTAGTCCCAAACTGGAAATCAAGGGAGTGAAATAGCTTTAAAAGTGTAGTAAAGGAATATAATATAAGGAATGACAAAATGGAAAATTTTCAAAGGAAACTGGGGCAATCTCTATGAAGTAAAGCAGTATGAAGTGAGTTGATACAGAACAATGTATCCAATGACAAGTGTTATAGAGAACATCTTAGAAAAACATCAGAACTTGGACATGACTCTCTTCAACAATGAGATGTTTCAAAACAGTCCCAATTGTTTAGTGATGAAGAAAGCCATATACACCCAGAGAGAGGCCTGTGGTATCTGAGTATGGATCACAACATAGCATTTTCACACTCTCTATTGATGTTTGCTTGCATTATGTTTTCCTTCTCAGGTTTTTTTCTTGTAGATCAGATTTTTCTTGTACAGCAAGATAACTGTATAAATATATATACATATATTCAATTTCTCATATATTTTAACATAATTAATGTGTATTAGACTACCTGCCATCTAAGAGACGGGGTGGGGAGAAGGAGAGAAAAATTTGGAACAGAAGGCTTTGCAAGGGTCAATGTTGAAAAATTACTCATGCATATGTTTTGCAAATAAAAAGCTTTAATAAAAAAATGAAGAAAACCAAAAACAAAAAAAAGAAAAAACATCAGAACTTTGATCAATGCAATGATAAACCACAAGTCCAGAGGACAGATGATGAAATGTTATTCACCTCTTGCCAAAGAGGTAAAGGATTTAAAATACAGAATAAAACATGGCCAATGCAGAAATTTGTTTGGTGAAACTATGAATATTAGTTATAAGAATTTTTAAAAATTGCTCAGTGGGAAAAGAAACAATGTTTGTAAAAATAATTACAAAGACCAGCTAAATATTTTGTCAATCCACAAATGTTCATATGCTAATACTAATACTAATTCTAGGATAGTGACTTGTTTCAAGATAGTTTCTATCTGAATTCCATTAAAAAAAAAAAAAGAAAATATGAAAAAAGCAAAAAAAAATCATTCCTATAAAGAATGGAATGAAGAAATTGAAAGTTTAAAAAAAAAGCAGTGAGCTAATAATTAAACTAACAAGCTGATTTTATGCAAGGGGAAGTAAAATAGTTAGACCATTTATAAATTTGATTTTAAAAAAGAAAGCCAAATTACCAGTATCAAAAATGAAAAAAGGTGAATATGCACCAGTGAAGTTGAAATAAAGGCAGTTATTAGTAGCTATTTTGCCCAATTATATGCCAATAAAATTGACAATCTAAGTTTAAAAGGATGAATATTACAAAAGTGTGAATTGCCCAGCTTAACAGAAGAGGAAACAGAATATTTAAATAACTATCTTTGAAAGAGAAATTGAACAAACCATAAATGAATTCCCTAAGAAAAAATCTCCAGAGCCAAATAAATTTGCAAGTAAATTCTAACAAACATTTAAGGAATAATTAATTCTAAAATTATCTAAGCTATTTGGGAAAAAATAAATAAATAAATAAGGAGTCCTATCAAATTCCTTTTATAGTGCCAACATCCCCCCTAATTCACTGACAGATTTGAGACCTGTAGGACTTACTGAGTCTTTTTCAGAGCTGTTCATATACCTTTGCGGCCATTCAATTCTCACCTGTGGCTCCAAGAAGTTATTGGATGCACAGCAGCCATAACCCAATAAAACAGTCTTGGCAGACAAGTTAACCCACATTGTTATATATTGTGTTATTTATTGTGTTATATTGTGTTATATATTGTGCCATAAGAAATGAGAAAGATGGCTTCAGAAAAACCTGGGAAGACGCATCAACTCACACAGAGTGAAGTGGGCAGAACCAAGAGAATATTTTACATAATAATGTAATGTTGCTCAACTGTGAAAGATTTAGCTATATAATGATCCAAGACATTTCCAAAGGATTCATGATGAAAATGTTATCCACCTATAAAGAAAATTACTGAACTCTGAGTGCCAATTGAAATTATTTTTTTGATTTTATTTTTTAGGGGAAGCTTGTTTTTTTTTTTTCCCTTTTTTGTAACATGGCTAATATGGAAGTATGTTTTCATGACTCCACATGTATAATTAATATCATATTGTTTGACTTATTAATGAGTAAAGGAAGAACTTGAGAAAAGAAAATTTAGAATTAAAAATATACTTTTAAATGTTAATACATGCATATTTTGTCCCTATTGTACTTCATGAATATTGCATTTTTTATTTTTTATAAATTTGAGGTTTGTGGCAACTCTCTATCAAGCATTTCTACTGGCACCATTTTTTCAACAGCACATGCTCCCCTTGTGTCTCTGTGTCCCATTTTGGTAATTCTTTCATTATTTCAAACTTTTTCATTATTATTATATCTGTTATGGTGATTTGTGATCAGTGATCAGAGATACTACTGTTGTAATTCAATCAATAACTGTTGTGTGTGTTCTGACTGCTCCACCTATTCAGGCCTCCCTATTCCCTGAGACACAACAATATTGGTAAATATTACATAAACTTAGTTGATAAAAAAAGCAGCAGGTTTGAGAGAATTGACCCCAATTCTGGAAGAAGTTGTATTGTAGATAAAATACTATCAAATAGCAATTCGTGCTACAGAGAAAACTTTTATGAAATAAAGAATGTGGCAAACTTCTTATTGTCTTATTTTTAAAAATTACCACAGCCACCCAGCATTCAGCAACCACCACCTTGATCAGTCAGCAGCCCCTCCACCAGCAAAATGATTATGACTCACTGAAGGCTCAGATGATGATTAGCATTTTTAGCAATAAATTATTTTTATGAAGGTATTTACATTTTTAGACATAATGCTATTGTACACTTAATAAACTATAACATAAATATAACTTTTATTTGTGCTGGGAAACCAAAAAATTTGTGACTCACTTTATTGTGATATTTACTTTATTGCAGTGGTCTGGAACCAAATCCATAATATCTCTAAGGTATGTCATAAATCCGTAATTTTTTTTTAAAGTGGGCGTAAAGAGAGGAAAAGTAAAATAGGAGAACAATCAGTTTGACATACAGCAGGGATTTTATGTGCCCTGAGACTGCTATAGAATGTAAGAAGGCCTGGGTCAAAAACTTGAATTAAGGAGGAAATCCCTGAATGGGTTAGCCCTTAGCATAGTCAGCATAATATTACCACTCCCAAGAGTCAAAGAAATCAATAGGGAAGCATAGAGTTACAATACTGCAATACTCAGAAGCATTGTAATAAGGAGCTTGACATAGAGAATAGTGGAGTGAGTAGAATGCTTTCAGGTTCTAGAAACACAAGGGAGCAAGATAAACTGCAACAAATCAGAAAAACCTTTTGGAGTGCTTCTAATGGGCAAGTGGAGCTGATCACTAAAGCAGAGAAACCACAAGTAAACCTCAAATGGAGTGTCTATATGAATGTTTCCATCATGTACCCCTACTTTATGGTACCAAAATTGAAAACAGATGTTACTCGTTGTAGGCAGGGGCGTCACTTTGCTTTTTGTCAATACACAGTCCAGGAAAACAAATTCCTACATTGGCCACATTTTATTCTGCATTTTAAATCCATCACCTCTTTGGCAGCAGATAGATAATGTTTCATCATCAGTCTTCTGCACCTGTAGTTTATTATTGCATTGACCAGAGTTCTTAAATCTTTCAAATATATTTTAAATATATTTTAGTGCCCTTGGCACCAAGTCACATAATGCATTGTGAGCCAATGTAAAGTGAGTTTTATTGATATTATTTCTAAATCCAGATTAGATTAAATAAGATTAAATTGAGATGCTACTAAAACATGAAGAGGGAAATATTAAGGAGCTTGAAGTCCTTAGAAATCTCTACTTACCATAATCCAAAGATTCTATCTAATAATAAATGGATGATGAAAATCAGTATAATGTCCTAAAATAGGATGAAGAAGAAATGGGCAGCCATATTAGCCCATCTGTGTGTGAGATGATATGAGTTCAATGATAACACAAAACAGTAATTCAGAAACATGCTATTTCCAATCACTATCATGAACAAATTCTCTAAAGTATTTGACAAAAATGATTTAAAAAAAAACATTTCAAGGTGCTCCAAATCACTATTGACCAGAGAAATGCAAATTAAGACAACTCTGAGGTACCACTACACACCTGTCAGATTGGCTAAAATGACAGGAAAAGATAACGATGAATGTTGGAGGGGATGTGGGAAGACTGGGACACTGATGCATTGTTGGTGGAACTGTGAACGGATCCAACCATTCTGGAGAGCAATTTGGAGCTATGCTCAAAAAGTTATCAAACTGTGCATACCCTTTGACCCAGCAGTGTTTCTACTGGGCCTATATCCCAAAGAGATCTTAGAGGAGGGAAAGGGCCCCACATGTGCAAGAATGTTTGTGGCAGCTCTTTTTGTAGTGGCTAGAAACTGGAAACTGAAGGGATGCCCATCAATTGGAGAGTGGCTGAATAAATTATGGCATATGAATGTTATGGAATATTATTGCTCTGTAAGAAACGACCAGCAGGACGATTTCAGAGAGGCCTGGAGAGACTTGCATGAACTAATGCTCAGTGAAGTGAGCAGAACCAGGAGATCATTATTCACGACAACAACAATACTATATGAGGATCAGTTCTAATGGACATGACTCTCTTCAACAATGAAATGCTTCAAACCAGTTCCAATTGTTCGGTGAAGAGAGCCACATACACCTAGAGAGAGGGATGTGAAATGTGGACCACAACATAACATTTTCATGTTCTCTATTGAGGTTTGCTTGCATTGTGTTTCCTTTATCAGATTATTCTTTCTTGTAGATATGATTTCTCCTGCACAAAAAATGATGCAATAACTATACATATATTTGATTTCTTAAGTATTCTAACATAACTATCATGTAGTGGATATCCTGCCATCTAGGGGAGGGGTGGGGAGTAGGGGGGAAAAATTTGTAACAGAAAGCTTTGTAAGGGTTAATATTTAGGAATTACCCATACATATGTTTTGCAAATAAAAAGTATTAATTAAAAAAAAAAACATTTCAGGACCCGCACATAACAGTATATGCAGCAACCATTTTCAAAGTAAAAACCATAAGAAGTGAAGTGGAGCTACCAAATACCATCATGGCAACAGTAGTTTGAGAAAGTTATATCATAAATCTGCAAAAAAACATTGGAAGATGGGATCATAGATTTAGCTAAGCAATAGAAAATATAAATGCTAGCCACCTAATTAACAGTAACCACAAAAAAGATATGCAGAAAAGAATTTAAAAAAACAGATTATCAGAAATTCTAGATTCCTTTAATTAGTGGTTAAAAGAATAAGTCAAGAAGTTAAGACTATATATGGAGTCTAAATAGCTCAAAGGACAAAATAAGCAAGTTAACAACATTATTCCAAGAAGAAATCATCAGGCTTAAAAGAGGCCCAAACTGAGACCTGGGAAAGACCAAAGTCAAGGTCATTCAAGGTCAGTGTCCAAGAAACACTGGACTCTGATGACTGCAGAAAAGAATGAGAATGAAGCTATTGACTTTGGGCAGCTCTGACTCACTTAAATCTAATTCATATTCATCACCTTCATGATGTCATCAGACCTGTTGAAGAATGAAAGATGAACAACAACAATTTTACAGATCTAAGAAACAATATATGCAATGACCACAACAATATGAATAGAAAAAAACAACAACCCCAAAACAAGTGAAAATGAATGCTGTGGTAACACAGAGAATTTGATTTCAAAGATATGAGAAGACCTCTCCCAATATTCCTTCCTTGAGGTATGGAACATTACATATGCTTTCAGATTTTTTTTCAATATATTCTTCTGTTTTGCTGTTTTTCTTCCCCCCCCCCCTTTCTGCTATATTAGATGTCTCTTTAGGAAGGGAAAGGAGAATTATTGATAGAGAGAAAAAACAAAAGATGTCAATAAAATTTTTGTTTAAAAACTATATTATAGAAACTTGAGAAGCTAAGACATTAGAGGAATGAGATATTTCTAAAGAAAGAGGATCAGAAGTTTCTCTAATCATCTACATATATTGCAACACAATGAAAGTACATTTGGGTCATGTGTGAAACAGGAAGTTTATATATCATTAATATAATGAACATAATAGTTGTTTCAAGGGCAGTGGCAAACCCTCACATTTCTACAAAAATAATGTCGAAAGTAACTGACACAAAAATATGACATCTTCCAAGGATTGAGATGCCTGGAAAACATCTTCATTTTACCAAACAGTAGAAATCTACTATGGTTATATCTAGTACTATCTCCAGTATCCTCATTTCTGGAAAAAAAAATGAGGATGGGCTTTCAAGTTAAAGGGATAGTTAAATGAAAATATTATTAATCACTTAATGCACAAGAATAAAATCAAGTTATGTAGATCTACAAAACAAAAAAAATTAAATGGTTTTTCCCCTTTATAAAATCTTTCTCTAATGATAATAAAATTGGAATTCAACAAGGGTAAAATTCTTCATGTGCTCCAAAAAAAATCAAAAAATAAAAACTTCAAGCTTGAATCTGGAGCTAAAACAGGTGGATTTCGGCAATACTCATAAGACTTTTATCTTCTTTGGGCAAGAAACAGCAAACATAAATTATCAAGGAAGAAGCTATGGCTGTGGATGTTAAAGGACTTCTTGGTATCTAGTCCTATGAGAGGACTTTTAAAGTAGATGACAAATATGTGAAACTAACAGACAACAGTTTTTAAAAGTTCCTAAAACTGTAGAAAACTAACAATCATAGAGGCCATAACCTTAGCATAGTCATAGTAAAATTAACATTTTATTGTCAAAAAGGAAGGAGATTAATAAGTGTTTTCAGAGCAGATGATAAACAATTTATAAAATTTCAGAAAATCTTTTGAAACAGACCATAAAGTTATGCCACTAGATTTGTTGAAAGTTGTCAAAACTGGTCTGCCTCCAGATTGAACCCATGAAACAACTAAGATCCAAGAGCAGAATGAAAATGTGTCCCCCCCATGAGTAACATTCACACAAATTCAACCAATAATATGTTGAGAAAGAAGTATTGACCATATAGAAATGATTCAAATTTATTTATAAGAGCAGAATATGATGATCCTTCCAAATTAGGACTTTACTGCCAAAAATGACATGAAAATTATCGTTAAGAATCCTGGACTCATTTATCAATTCATATCATTCAAAAAATGGTAGAAATTCATCAAGATATCACTACAGATTTCAAAATTCTAATATCTACCAAATGAATAGATACCACCTGGTGACTAAAATTATACATCCAAAGTATTCATTCTTCCATAAACAGATGGCAAAACTCCATGTAACAAACACAAATTTTAAAATTTAAAATATTCTTGCAAATTCAACAAATAAAATGAACTGGGAAAAAAAGACAAAACTATTGCCCACAATTGCCTAGAAATAATTAAAAATAAACATTTATTGAGTATCTATTATGTGTCAAACACCAAGTGCTAGATAATTTTGATCCATAAAAATTTAAGTAAACTTCATGCTAGGTACAACTCTGTCTCTAACTTTACCATAATACCTCATTTATATATAGTTATATGTGTTTGTGTTACTCAGTTAGTAAAAGTCATCATTTATTTGGTCAGTCCTAATATTATATTGTCCAATATCTGCTATTTCCTTGCATCACCTACATTCTACAATGAGTCCAGGCTTCTTAACTGGGCTAACTGAAAACTGGCCTGTTGCAATAAGTATTGTGACACAAACTTCAAGAGGAGACAGCCAAAAAGATTTGGAAATTTAACAAAGCCTTATGATAGCTTTTCCCCCCAATTCCTTGGGGTATTACCATCAATAACTAACAAAAATTTATTAAGTACTGTGTGGAATATTGGGGAAATAAACATAAAAGGGAAATATTCCCTGACCTCAAAGAGTTTATATACTCAGATTTGACATTGGAGAAGCAATGTGGTATACTATTAAAAAAAAAAAAAGAGGTTATATCCAAAGATTCAAAAATATCTAGATCCTGGCTATGCCATTTATTAGCCATGTAAATTTGCTCAATTTCCTCAACTATGAAATGAGAACCATGGCAGGGGAGGGGTCAAAGGATAAACAGATGGATTTGGGTTTCTAAGTTCCTTTATAGAGTTTAAATTGCTACTGGAAATTATCCCACTGATATAGCATTTATTCCAACCAGGGACCAGCTTTCTACAGATCTTTTCCAGACCTAATTTAGATCTAAAATTTAGATCTAAATTTGTTTTCTTTTTTAAATGGCTGCATTTTGTGATTTATACTATAACAATTTCTCATTGAGAGACAGCATGATAGGGCTAACTTTGGAATCAGGAATACCTAGGTTACAATACTCCTTCTGACATGTACTATCCCTGTTATCAGGGGCAAAATTCTTACCCTATCAGTACCTCAGGTAATATTTTAAAATTGTAAGTTACAGATGAATTGCTTATCTAATTTGATGTTTAGACAACATCAGGGTCTAAATTTTTGATTTATTTATATATGATACCAGACATGGAAAGTTTTCTCCTGCGTCTACAAGATCTTGTAGGTTCCCCACAGGATCTGAGGTTCTACCTATCGATACCCCTCTTCATTTAAGCAGGTAATGCAGATGAGCCCACTCATATTTTAAGTCTTAGCTCAGAACATGAATTCTTTTGTGGCAATCAGGAATGGTGAGAAACTGCTGGTAAATAATAATTGCTGGCATTTACATAGCACTTAATATCTCATTTGATCCTCACAAAAATCCTAAAAGGTAGGCACCATTATTATATCCCATAACAGTTAAGGAAAGTAAGACAGACAGAGTGGCTTACCCAGGCACATAAAGTGACTGCTGGATTTGAACTTGTATCTTCCTGAGTCCAAAGCCAGTGCTCTATCTACTAGTTGCCTCATAATGTGTTTGATTGACGTTCTCACCATCACTTTCTTAAGTCTGGATAATAAACAAAACAATAAATCAAGTTCTGATTTGTAACATCTGCAATGTTTTGAGGCATAAATGCTCATATGGAAAATTTAACAATTTGTTCTGGATGGCTAGTTGAATTTGACTCCAGCACTGCCTTGACAGCAAGTGTGATTAGAAAAGGATAAAAATGTGATTAGAAAGGATAAATGTTAAAGAAGGATCACAATTGACATCATCTAAGCCAGGAAATAGGCAATACACCTTAGAAAGCATACATTACCATATAAATGTGTAAGAAGAAAGGTGGGAAGGAAGGAAGGAAGGAGAGAAGGAGGGAGGGAAGGAAGGAAGAAGGGGGGAAGGAAAGAGGGAGGGAAGGAAGGAAGGGGGTAAAGAAAGAGGGAGAGAGGGAAGGAAGGAGAGAGAGAAGGAGGGAAGGAAGGAAAAAGGAGGAAGGAGAGAAGGAAGGAGGGAAGGAAGAGAGGGATGGAGGGAGGAAGAAAAGGAGGAAGGAAACCAATTGTCTAGGCAATGTTACCTTTTACCTAAAATTCACTAAATAAATGTTTATAGAATTTATTTGAAGTTGAGGAGAACCTTAAAGTTTAGGATATAGCTTTATATTTAAGTCTACTTGATCTTTTTGGGGACCACAAGTGACTATAGTCTGAAGTTTGATTTTTTTTTGTGTGATAAGCATCTTTTCCAACAAATGGCCTTGATCAAAATAAATAAATTCTACCTTTGATAGGTAGCCATGTGCTCATGAAAAAATCACAGACATTTTCAGGGCCATTTTTCTCTTTTATAAAATGAGAATTGGAAGGCATGTGCTACCTACTTCAAGAGATTGTTCTGGGAAAATGTTTTGCCAAATTTAAAGTACTCTACAAATATGAATTTGTATTACTGTGTATTAGAAATTGATGATGGGGGAATGAAAGGCTTATCCTTTTTAGTTTTCATTTTGCTCCAAGGCCAGCTTGCTAAAAATGAAGTCATTAGAGGAAAAAGCAAAAAAAGGGAGCTGACTATGGTGCAGCAAAGGATTGGAATTGAAGTGGTTAGAGAATGGTTTGATAAAAAGTAGCATACAAATAGAATAAATTGTTGTGTGGTAAGAAATGACAAATGAGAAATTCAATGAAACAGAAAGAGGACTGTATGAACTGCTTCAGAGTGAAGTAAATAAATGGATAACAACACACATACAATGGAAGTCCTACTCTAAGTAAATGACAAACCAATAATGGTTCCAAGAGAACAGATAATAAAATATATCTCCTAGATAGAGAGTCTGGAAATTGCTAGGAAAGGGAAGAGAACAGGCATTTATTAAGCATCTATTATGTCCCAGGCTTTGTCTGTGCTAAGTATTTTACAAAGACTATTTTATGTATCAGATTATAAGCTTCTTAAAGAAAACAGGGACCCTTTTCCCGCCAGCCTTTCTTTGTATCCCCACTGCTTAGTACAGTGACTAGCTTATAGTAAAAAGACTTTTGATGGACAAATGAACTAAACATTGACAGATGCAGTCACTATATGAGATGTTTTTGCTTAATTCTTTTATTTGTCTCAAAAGACAATTCAGTTTCAATAGGGATATATTTCTAGAAATGATTATGATGGGAAAATAGAAGCATTAGTTTAAAAAATTGTTTATATTGATGAATAATGTAATTAAATATGCAAAGTGATGATTTGATTATAATAATATATTAATAATAATAACATGGTTTTCCCATATCAATTAAATCATAAAGTCCAGCTCCTATTGATGAAAATGATATTAGCTTTTTGCATAACCCCACTTTTATCCAAACCTGAAGAAGTTTTCCTGAGGGAAATCCCTGTGATTCTAAATATGATCTGTTTGACATGACTTCTGAAGATTGGAAGACTTCAAGAAATACTGTTAGGAGAAGCAGATAGCTAAACATCAGGAGATTCTCCCGAAGTCACAGATACGGGGAGAATTAGCTCCCAACAGTTATCTGACTTCCAGGTCTAAGCCCTAACTGCTCAGAAGGTATCCCCTCTGGTGCAACTGTTACCTCTTTTTTAGAACTGTGGTATCCTTAGCTTGTTCTCAAGATGAAAAGTTCCTTTATTCTTGTGTATTCTTTGTTCAATTCTAATCTTTATAATTTTCTGGATTTCCATTTACTTTGATAAAAAAATACACTAGACTATTTATGAGGGTCTTTTGTGTAATCAATGTCTGGTGGAAGATAGCTAAAATGGCAAAAGTAAGTTAAAGATTACCCTACTCTTGAAAGCAGTCCTGAAAATTGTTATTTATTCTAGGCCCCAAAGAATTGTATGCACAGAGTACCAATATTTGAGATATGCAGATAGATATATTTCTAGTCCTTATCCTTCTTGAGTAAGGTAAGGGAACAAATAAGTCCCTAGCCATGGGTTTTTTCCTACTCTCCACAAAAGCAAAAATCAGAGTGCTCTTTAGAGAGGCAGGATTAAAATTCAGGTCTCGCTAGATTCTTGTCCAGTATTTTTATTATAATGCCAACTCTTTTAAAGCTCAATTCAAATGCCACCTTTTCCAAGTGGTTTTCTCTGATCTAAGGAATGACCTTATAATATCTGACAAGCTACCTATCATAATTTTAAAAGGGCTTGCCTTGTTGGTGGAGTTGTGAACTGATCCAACTATTCTAAAGAGAAATCTGAAACCATGCCCAAAGGGCTATAAAACTGGGCATATTCTCTGATTCAGCAATACCACTGCTAGGTCTATATCCCAAAGACATCAAAAAAGAGGGAAAGGATCTATTTATACAAAAATCTTAATACCAGCTCTTTATGTGATGGCTAAGAATTAGAAAACAAATAGATACCTATCAATTAGGAAATGGATAAACAAGTTATGATTGTAATGGAAGATTATTGTGCTTTAAAAAATAACAAATAGGATGATTTCAGAAAACCTGGAAAGGATTATAGTGAACTGATACAAAGTGAAGTAAACAAAACCAGGAGAATGTTATACACCGTAGCAGCAATATTGTTCAATAAAGAACTGTGAATAACTTTGTATTCTCAGCAATACAATGACCCAAGAAAATCCCAAAAAACTAAAGATGAAATATACTATCTTCCTCCATAGAAATAACTGATATTATTTGAATACAGACTGAACCATACTATTTTTCACTATTTTTTTTCATTCTTTTTCTTTTATTCGAGTCTAATGACTAATATGGAAATGTTTTACATGATTATACATATACAATCTATATCTGATTGCTTACCCTCTCAGGGAAAGGAGATGGGGAAGGAGAAGGAAGGGAAAGAATTTGGAACTCAAAACTTAAAAATAAATACCAAATGTTAAAAATTGTTTTACCTTGTAATTGGGGGGAATTGTATACACACACACACACACACACACATACATACACATATCAAAAAGCATTTAGTGTAGTGCCTGGCACATTCTATGAGCCATATAAATTCTTGTCTCTTCCCTTCAGAGTTGCATACCAGGCATGAGATGATGATACCAAGGGAGTTGAGACAATGGGGATACTGGGGTGCAAATCTTTGTGTTACACCTTGACTGATCTCTGTCATTTGCTAGGAATAGTGGTATTTGCTCTTGCAATCCTTTTAAAGATGCTCTATTCTATATGGCAAAACTGGTCCTAAATTATCTTTCTCTATCTTAAAATAAAACCTTTGAAAAGATATTCACAAATACCAGGAAAGTGTGATTATGAATACCAACAGTTTGATATTCCAGGCAAGAAAACTAAGGCAAAGTTTGACTGTTTTGAGAGGCATGGGATCTGGGACTAGATTAGAAAATGATAATCATTCTGCTTTAATACAGCAACTAGGTGGAGCAGCGCATAGAGCACCCAGCCTGTAATCAAGACATTTGCTCAATATTTTACAGTTCCAAAGTACTTTACATACAATACTTCAACAACCCCCTGAGTTAGTTACTACAGGCATTATTATACCATTTTAAAGGTGAGAAAAATAGCTTCTGAGATGCTAAATGACTTAATTATGGTTATAGAACTTTCTCTACCTTCACAAAGCCTCTAACATGTCACTTCTCTTTACTGACAGAGCTAGCCTGGACCTTTATCAACTCTATTGGTATCTTGCATTAGAATTTTAGCTGCTCTCCCTCTCTGATCTCTCCCTAGATGAATCCATCTTCGACTCAGCTGCTGAGGTAGCTCTCTATTATTTCTGCTTAGCATTTAAATTTATGCACTAACTGATCTCTTCTCACTTTTTCAGACTTCTTCAATTTTACTTCCCCCCTCCCATTCCCCATATAGTCTGCAGAATTTAGATGACTTCATTTCACTAAATTATTATACACAGTAAGTTCTAAATGTAAAGAGTGGCAAAAGATAAAAATGCCTTGTAGTTTTAGATCTTAG
This sequence comes from Myrmecobius fasciatus, assembly GCA_023553655.1. Taxonomy (NCBI): domain Eukaryota; kingdom Metazoa; phylum Chordata; class Mammalia; order Dasyuromorphia; family Myrmecobiidae; genus Myrmecobius; species Myrmecobius fasciatus. The sequence goes on along the minus strand of JAJPUD010000208.1, from coordinate 614,893 downwards.
CTCAGATGCTGCCTTAGTCATGGTTAATAGCTAAATCCCCGCTGGTTTCAGAGAGGCTGACAAAAAAATGAATTGGTTCTAACCTCTGTAGAGCTAGGATACTAGACGCTAAAGCTGATGTCTTTCCTCTCTTCCTCTTAGTATTTTCTACCAATCCCTGTCTCCCCATTGCCAAAATATAAAGAGAGTAATCCTGCTTAGACCAATCACCATTGCAGCACATTAGTCACAATATTCTCATCTCTTTTCTCTGTGTCTTTGCATTCACTGTTCTCCAAAACTGGAATACTTCATCTCCTAATCCTCTTTTTTAGCTTCCATGACTTTCTTCAAGATTCAACTTAAATATCATTTAATCATTAATATAATTAAATATCAAAATTCCTTTTACAGGATACTTCTCTCCTTCAAATTTTTGGTGCTTCTCTCTTTTGTATTATTTTCTGTCTACTCTCTGTGTATACATGTGCGCATGTATTACATATTATTTTATACATGTATATTACATATTACACATGTGTATCTCTAAATATATATATATATGTATATATAATGTAGCTAGTTGTTTACATGTTGCTGCTTCCATTAGAATATACAATCCTTGAGGATAAGGAATAGTTTTCATTTTCTTTGTATCTATGGTACTTAGCCTATAGTAAGAGCTTGTTGACTAATTAGTCTCAAAGGCAAAATTTGAACTCAGATCTTCATCACAGTCTAGCACTCAATCTATTAGGCCTGGTTGAATAGAGAGAAGAAGGTACTCTATTAATATGCCTCTAACAGGACTTAAGCTGCCCTGAAAGAGTCCTCCGATTTTAATTTCAAAGAAGGCTGACAGGAATTCAAAAAGAAAGGTTCTAAAGCCAGCATTATATTCCCAAATTTTCCATAATTTCTCAGTGCTTACAGGTTAACATGTCTAATGTTACACTCGGATAGCATCCCTGAGCCTTTGGATATAGATATTCAACCATTCATGTAGCATTTGAAGCCAAATAGGAAGGATCTCCAAATGCAAATATAAACCCAAATGGCATTAAACATCCCCAGTAGCTGCCTTGCCATTCTTAATGTATCACTTAGCACTAAAAAGAGAAACAATCAAAAAGCATAGTTTGATTCTCCTCAAAAAGGGCAAGAGATAGATGGCTTTTGAAAGAATGTAGTCCTGTAAGTGTTGCTTTTCAGTGGTTTTGGAAGGAAATTTCATAGATTTCTTAGAGTCTTTCTAAGTCACACTCATGATTCCTGATTCTTCCCTGTGGAGTTGTACAGAGCATATCTGGTCTCTTCAAATACCTGGAGAAAGCTATGTTATCCATACACTTCCATCCCTGAATATTCTTTTTTCTAGACTAAACATTCCAACTCCCATCAACTGAGGGACTCAAGGCCCTCCATCATAGTCTCTTTTAGATTATCTTACTCATCAATGTCCCTAAATTGTGATATTCAAAATGCAGTACTCTATATGAGGTCTGATTGGGGCAGAGCACAGTATTCCTTCCCTCTGGATTCCTGGAAGCTCTGGCCTTCAGTGCAGTCCACACTTACATTTGTTTTATTTGATTGCCACATCACCCTGCTGGCTCATACTGAGCTTGCATTCCATGAAAATCACCAGATCTTTTTCAGGAAAAAAGATTGCCTAAACATGTTTTCTTCTTGTTGTACTTGTGAGGTTGACTTTTTGTACCCAGCTGCAAAGAATAAACATGTAATCTCTCTGCATTTCATAGTATTAGATTCAGTTCAATGCTCTAGGCAGTCAGGTTTCTTTTGGATCCTGGCACTATCATGCAGTAGATTAATTATTTCTCTTTCCTGCCCCATCTATAAGTCTGCTGAGAAGGATTACCAATGCTTTTTGTCCAAATCATTGATAAAAATCTTAATGAACATAAGACCAAACCACACATCCCTAGAGTGATCCACTGGAGATCTGTCATGTTTACACTGAACCACATGCCTTCCAACTAGTTCTTAATCCATCTAAGTATATTATCTTGTAATTCACATCTATTTCCTTCACAAGAATGACATGAGTTCAGAAATCATTAGCTAACAATAAAGTCAGCTTGCCTGCCCTAAAATACTAACTTGGTAAGGGAAGATTTTGAAACACATTTCAAACCCCCAAAGAATTCAAGCTGCTAGAATCACAGAGCTGACTTTTCACACCCTTGCTATGAAAACACAAAGAATGAAATTAATCCTAGGACTTATTTGCAAAATTGCAATCTGCAGAATTTGGATGACTTCATTTCACTAAATTATTATACACAGTAAGTTATATATGTAAAGAGTGGCAAAAGATAAAAATTTCTTGTAGTTTTAGATCTTAGCTCAGATGCTGCTTTAGTCATGGTTAATAGCTAAATCCCTGATGGTTTCAGAGAGGCTGACAAAAAAAAATGAAATGGTTCTAACCTCTGTAGAGCTAGGATACTAGACACTAAAGCTGATGTTCTTCCTCTTTTCCTCTTGGTATTTTCTACCAATCCCTGTCTCCCCATTGCCAAAATATAAAACAGAACCTTTCACTTCACTCTTTGGGTTTTCATGAGGAAGGAAATTCAACAAAGTCCATTCAATCCAAATATTTAGCAAGCATCTATCTATATATTCTTTAGGTACCTTTATCTCTTTCTCCCTAGAGCACAGAATATACTTAAGAAATGCTAATTTTCATTATTTATAAAAACCAAAGCAATCTGAAAATTAAATGCTCTTTCTGGTAACAACTTTGTGCTTTTCTACCTCCATTCTATTATGCCTATATTAAACAGCTTCTTCCTCTTACATAAACTGGTTCATCATGCAAGTCAGCTTAAATCTCACTTCCTTAAACAACCACCCCAAATGAAAATGATTGTTTTTTGTGTAAAAGACATGTCATGTTGTTACCATTCATTTGATTATTAATTGTATCCTACTTATGAAGTCTTCTCCATTGTTGTCTTATGCTACTAAAACTATCCTTATTGAACTTTTTGTGTGTTTTGATCTTGTCTTCCAACTAAATTCTAAGTTCCCTGAAGGCAGATGCAATGTCTTGCATTCTTCACAATATTTTGTTACAGACAGGTGTTGATTAATATTTCATTTAGCCAAGAGTAAAAAGAGAGGCAAAAAAAAAATACTAAGCAGAAACAGCTAGTAAAATGATTTTTTTTTTTAAAAAAAAAAAAAGGAGAAATGGGATAGAATGAAATCTCCTTAATTTTATCTTTAGTGAGTCTAGGGAGATTTTTTAGTCACTTTTTTTTTTTTTTTTTAAAGATCCACTTTCTACAGTAACTGTTAAGACAACTTGATTAGAGAATTCAAATAGTTGGACTAGCAATAGAGGCAAACCTCATCACCGAAGGATGCATGTGCCTTTGTGTTGACCCTTGCCAAGAAATTGCTGACATGTGAATCTAATACACATTTCTGGGGGGGGGGGGGACTGAAGGAAGGAGGGAGAGGGAGGAAAAGAGAGGGAGGGAGAGTAGAAGTGGGAGAGAGGAGAGAAGGAAGAGATAGGGAAGGAGACAGAGGGAAGGACAGAGGGAGAAGGAGGGGAAAAGAGAGGGAGGGAGAAAGAGAGAAGGAGTGAAGGAAGTAGAGAAGGAGAGGGAGAGACAGAGACAGAGAGCAATCATACTGTTTAGTCCTCTAAACAGTATACCTGAAATTGTGACATGGCTGGAGGGGGAAGGACTGTGGGAAAGTCAGATTTATTTCTATTATCACTTCAATAGGGGAGATATTTGGTCAGGTAAAAATAAAATTCCAATTTAACATCCTGGAATTCGGTATACATTTTTCAGTTTATCATAGGAGTTAAAGGGTAAATAATATAAGCAAGATTGAAATAAGTCCAGAAAGATAGGGCACTAGCAGATTTCCATTGCAGGAATTTTCCCTCCCTTTACCCCAAAGGCAAAAAAATGTACTAGATTCCATGGGCCATTGAACAAATAGGCAATTGACATTTCTGGTAACCTGACCCTGCAAATTAGTCCTCAAATGGAGATGTACTTTTCACAGAATCACAGACCTCATAACACTTAGAGCTTATACAATGCTTTTATAACAATAACTGAGAGATAAAATGTACAAGTACTTACCATCCCTATTTTATAGATGAGGTCACTGGAATTCACAGACCTTAAGCGACTTACCCAAGTGCATACAACTTATAAAAATCATAGGTGAAACTCAAACCAGGATCTTTAGACTTCAAGATCAGTGTAATTTCTAGTATCATTATTGTTGTTGCTCTTGAGTCATGTTCAAATCTTTGTGACTGCATTGGGGAGTTTCTTGGCATGGTTAGCCATTTCCTTCTCATGATAAAGAAACTGAGGCAAACAGGGTTAAGTGACTTGCCCAGGGTCACACAGCTAGTGTAAGACTAGATTTGGACTCTGGAAGATGAGTCTTCCTGCCTCTAGTCTGGGCACTCCATTCACTGAGTCACTTAGCTGTTCTTCTTTTCACTATACCATAGAGCTTCCCTGGTACAAGAAATTCATAAATACAGTTAACTCCATGATCAGAAATTATGAGCCAAGGAAGCTTTCTTTCCTAGAGAAAGTCAGGGTCACACAATTGCTATATATTGATTTCTATTTACCAGCTTGCAAAATTGTTGGCATATGACCAGTATAAGTCCTAGACCTATATTCTTTTTTATAAAATACTCCTATATCGAAAACAATGTCACCCCACCCCCAACTCAGAGCCTCCTTGTCAGAAGCAATGAATCTATCCCTCTCCCAAGATGGCACTATCATAAAGACAAATCTTTCCTCTAAATAGTAAATTGCCATAAAAGCAAAGGTTTCTTTAAAGTGATACTATTTTTATACTAGTACATCAATATTAATCCATGCAATGTACAATGTAAAATGTACAAGAACAAATCTGGAAGATGACCAAGATGAAAAGAAGAATAAAGGACATGATATCTAGTGAGCAGATGATAGAAATGGGAATATTTAGCCAAGAGAAGAGGAAGACTTAGAAGGAGGCATCCTAGCTGACTTTAAGTATTTGAAAGCCTGTCAGAAGAAAAGGAATTAGACTTGTTCTGTTTGGCCCTAAAAGACAGAACTAGAAATAATGGGTGGAAGTTGTAGAAATGCATTTTTCAATTCTATGTAAGGATAATCTTCCTAACAATTAAATTGGCTCAAAAGTAGAATAACCTTCTATGGAAGGCTGACTAAAGACTAGCCAAAATTGTGGAATAGGAACAATCATTATAACCCAGGTCCTCCCACAACTACTGCAATAACTGACACAGCACTGAATAGTCACCAGCAAATCCAAGGAATAACCACAATGGGTTATCTTTCTAGCCCCAAATTATAAATTTTTACCTATTGGAAAGTGACCAGGTCTGGAATTGTAGAACAGCAGTTGTTGGTTCAGTGCCTAGAGCTTGGAATAAAGCCAGAAACACAAAGACATCCAGACCTGATTGTGGACTCAGTCCCTAACACAGACCAGCAGCACAGAGCCAAGAGTATAGATTCAGTGCCCAGAACTCTGATCATAGGGTTGACCAGAGAAGATCTTGGACTCAGTTCTGCTCCTTACATCCCCAGGACAGCTGTGAGGGATTGGGTTGAATTACACTCCTCTCCCTATAGCTCCCACTTAAGCCAGCAACTGGGCTTTTGAGAAGAGATCATTGGATGAATGACTAACCTAAGAAAAATAAAGTGCTATTATAAGATTAGGACTGCCCAAGACACAAATGCATAAGAAGAAAATAACTCCACAGCACCCTACAAGCAAAATTTCAAAGAAAAACATAGCTTATCCAATTCAAATTCCTAAAAGAAATTATTTGAGAGTTTTTAAATGAATTTAAAATGAAATTAAAGTAAAGTAAAAGAGAAAATAATTAGAAAAGAAATGAGAATTATAGAAGAGACTTGACAAGATAATTAACAACTGTACCAAATGTAAGAAACCAACCAAACAAACAAAAAAACCATTATCCAAATAAAAGATTCTTTTAAAATCAGAATGAAGCAAATAGAAGTTAAATATATCATAAAACAAGAAATATTAAAATAAAGTCAAAAGATTTTTGAAAATGTAAGTTATCTCATAAAGTATAACTGACCTCAAAAACAGATCAAGAAGAGATAATTTAAGAATTATTGATCTACATGAAAGTCATGATCTAAAAAAAAAAAGAGTCCAGACATATTTCAAAAAATAAGAGAAGAGGAAGATTCTGGGAAGATGATGGAGTAGGTTAAGAAATTTCAAGCTCTCCAGATTTCTCCTACAAAGAGAACAAATTTGAACCTCAGGATGAATATAGACTGCTGAAAAATCAAGAAAACTTGGGGCAAAACAATGATCCTCTGACACAACCCAAGAAGATCTGAAGAGGGGCTTCAGGTGGGAGATTAACCATGTGAAATACAAATACCTCCAGGCTACCTCCATAGAAACTCCAAGTGGAGAGCCCAAAGGGAAGCTGGGCTTGGCTGGAGTCTCAGCAAAACCATAGACATTTTCACTTTTTGGACTATGTGAGGAGTTGGGGGATCTGAGTCCAGGAAAACTGAAGGAACCTCGGCTGATTAGGAATGCTAGATCCAGCAGTGCTACAGAGACACGACCCTGAGCCAGAAGGAACCAGCACCCGTGAATGCAGAAATAGTGGGGCAGGGATGCTGCTAGCTGTGGGCACTTACAGGAAGGGGAAACTTTTGGGTGGGATCCCAGGTCAGAGGGGAGAGCTGAAGGGAAGCTAGAGACACCCTCTACCCACTTACTAAATTTGCTACTTCCTTCTCATCAGCTAGCTGTAGCATCTTCTCTTTTTATCATCATCTGCTTGAGTGAGATGACACCCGTAAAGCAATGCAAACTAAAGAGTATGCTGATAATTTCCAGAACTTCTTCCCCGATGCTAAGAGGAATTACCAGCCTGTTCTACCAGCTTGGGGGTTTATTGTCAGAGACTATGTCATAACCACCCTTGAAGTATTATCTTGTCTCACTGATTTTTTTTCTGTCTTGAGTTTTACTTGCAGATTGACTGACTATAGAATTTAGCAGTGTCAGAAAACAAAAAGCAAGCATCCTTTCAACCATTCCCAGACTGAGAAACAGTTTTGAAAGACCATAACAATGAGCACAGCAACACTAGTTGCATCTAAGTACTTCTCCATCTACAATTTCCCCGTTTGATCAACTTTTATCCATGACATGTAAATCATAGCAGTACTGGCTCCAATAGATTCATTCAAAAATAAGAGGCCTTGAAAGAATACAGTGTGATCCTCTAGCCATCCAAAATCCATAAAACTCAAATTTAGAAGACTAGCTCACTAGTAAACTATGGGTAGAATCATATATTGGTCCAACTATTTTGGAAAATAATTTGGAATTATTCAAAGGGGTGGGGGAAGAGACCAATTTGTTCAGACCCTATAACCTAAAAATTTCACCATAATCTACAGAGGCCAAAGACAAAAAGATCCTGTGATAAAACAAAATATTCGTAGCAGTACTTTTTCAGTAGCAGAAAGTGGCAAACTATAACTAAACAAATTATGAGATATATACATAATAAAATTTCAGTTATTAAACAAATGAGGAATTCAGAAAAAGACATTGGAAGACATGTTTAAACTGATGAAGAATGAAGTCATCAGAAACAAGGTAGATGGCATCTGCAAAATCGGAAATGAAAAAGAATTATAAAACAAAGTTTTTATGTGATATAATTATAATGACCAATCCTGATTGCAGTGAAGAGATGAAAATAGGAACTTTCTTATTTTTGAGGTATATATGGGGTAGGGATGTCTATAAATGTGCATTGTTAGTTGATTTTGCTTAATTGTTTTTCTTTTTTTTTTCTTAGTTACAAGAGAAAGTGATGGGAAAGGGAAGGAAGGTACAGTCATCTGTTAATATTTAGAAATAACTGTGATATAAATTAAAAGACATTAATAAAACTTCTAAAAGGTAGATCTTGTTTTTTTATGAAACATTAAAATATTAATATTTATTTTAAAAATTTGAATAATATTCTGACCCTGTCCTAGTCTGAAGTTCTTGATCTCAATGGCATAAAAGTCCTAGTTTCTTCAATTTCCCTGGAAAACACAATCAGTTTCAAGGAAAGATTTTAATTCCTCGAGATTAAGATCATAAGATTATTTTTCTTATTTACAATTATCAAACTAATGGTGATAATGTCTTCTTATTTAATATAGTTAAAAAGAAATTATTTTATTCATTTTTTTCCATATTGAAAGAGGAATTGTTAGAGAATGAGTAAAAGGTATGATTGTTTTCAAGAAGATATTATTCTTTGGTCTTTATTCATTTTTTAAACCATATTGAAAACCATATTGAAACCATATTTTAAACCATCTTAAACCATATTTAAACCATCCTTAAAGAGAATGGTTAAATGATATAACTGCTTTCAGGAAGATATTTTTCTCCTCATATTCACCAGCAGTGACATTCTCATTGTTCTGTTTAAATCAATCAGTAATTCTAAACTTAAACTTTTTACTTTCATTTTACTTTGCTATAGAAAATTTTGTTTCAAGATAATAACAATAAATAACTAGCATGTACATGTACATATATATATGAAATGCTTTTGAATTGATGCTGAGTGAAATCAGCAGAACCAGGAGAACAATATACACAGCAACAAGACTATACGATGATCAATTTTGATGGACATGGTTCTCTTCAACAATGATGTGATTCAAACCAGTTGTTCAGCGATGAAGATAGTCATATACATCCAGAGAGAGGCCTGTGGGAACTGAGAGTGAACCACCACACAGCATTTTAACGCTTTCTGTGAATATTTCCATGCATTTTGTTTTCCTTCTTAGGTTGTTTTTTCTTCTTCTCTTTCTAGATCTGATGTTTCTTGTGCAGTAAGATAACTGTATAGATATGTATACATGTATTGTATTTGTCATATAATTTATCCTATTTAGCATGTATTAGATTACCTGTCATCTAGGGGTGGGGGTTGGGGGGAAGGAAAAAAAAAGAAATGCTTTAAGATTTGCAAAGCACTTTACAAATATCATTTCATTTGATCTTCACCATAGACCTGTGAAATAAGTGCTATTACTATCATCTTTATTTTACAGATTAGGAAACTGAGGCAAATGGGGGTTAAATGATTTGCAGAGTACCACTTTTACACTCTAATATTTACTCATATCAGATACCTGGTGCAAAATCAGGTATTAGTAACTTCTGGCTACAATCAAATATAATTTAGAAGTTGTTAGAGTCTAAGGATATTCTGAATAGTAGAGCAAAGTCTGCCTAGCTTAACTTTGCTCCAAGGAGAAATGATTGCATATTAATGAATGGTCTTTCACAAATTTGGGCTAAAACACTATATGGTTTTCTTTAACAAACAAAAATCAATTAACCTATTTTTTAAAATTCACACTTATCTGCACATGAGTTATTAATCTCATAGGCCCTTTCATTCATTTAAAATGTTCATGCTTAGCAAGCAACAAGGACTTACTCCGTGTTAGGTCCTTAACCTACATTACCTAAACTCATGGGACTGTAAGGAAAACACATTATAAAGCTTATTATAGTAAGAAAAAAAAAAACAATGAATTTAGAGTAAAAGAATGGGGGTTTGTGTCCTGGTTCTGCTTCCTATTACTGTTGCTTCTCTTCTTTGAGCCTTAGTTTTCTCATTTGTAAATAAATTTCTCATTTGTATCTGATAATCCCTGAGATTTGCTCCAACTTTCAGCACAGAAGGAGCCACTACAGGAAGTATGACCATGAATCCAGGAAGGATCAAAGGGTTGCCGAGCAGCTCAGAGGGTATGATGTTTTCGAAATGAGAACATAAATTTGCAGAAACTCTCCTTTGCACAATTCATCAGCCTTCTTCATGCATACGGCTCAAGAAGGTAAAGGTTGAGAGCAATCTCTGGTTGACTTTTGACAAGATATGAACCAATTCTATAACCATGGGACAGAGGATTAAAGGGTCAAACAGTGATTTGTATGCTCCAGACTAAGAGAGAAAAGGCAGAACAAAATATGGGGAGATGGGCCTGAAGAACAAGGAGGGCTATAGCACATTACCAAGGTCCTCCAAAATTCATACTGACAAAGGTTGATCTAGGAGTTTAACTTCAAAGAATCAATTTCTTTTCCTTTGGTTCATGATTAATCTAGGACAGTGTCCAAAATAAAAGGCAGACATAAATCATGGTTAGAGTGTCCCTTAGTACAATCAGTGGTTACAGTGAGGAGACTATGTACCTTTGCAGAGGAAAATATTATCATCAAAGAAGCAAATTTTACGTAGAACTTAGGATCATGAGGTGGCCATGGAAGGAGTGAGAATGTATTTAAATTCATATAGGGCCCTCCCTCCTTTCTTCTTATTGGTTACTTATTTTTAAAAACTGTTCCCAAGTCATGCAACCAAGTGTTCATTTGCATGACTAGGGAAAATTGGGAGCCAAAGTGAAAAAATGCTGAACTCATCAACTGTAAATTAGCCAGGGTTATTTTTATGTAAGGTTTGATTTGAGAAGGGGAGGGGGAAAATGATATTCCTATCCACTTCCTGGGAACAGCTGTAATCAGCCAAGACCCAAGATCACAGAACTCAAAGTAATTAAACGTCTTCCACTTTTAAAATCTGTTTAGCTAAAGGTGTGTGTATAGGGAAAGCATCCTATGAGTTTCTCCTTGTCAAACCCTCTTTTCAAAAGGGAATGGAAGGAATTTTTATGGCCCACATGAAAATGTTCATAAAAATAACTTTCAGTACTTCTACAGCTATATTTTACAGACTTTTCTATTTCCTCCCTTCTTGCAATATAGAATGCAAAGAGCCACCATTAAAACATACATCTCCTCTGGTTCCTTTTTGGCATATAAAAATGCCACCATATGCTGAGATATTATGGAAAAAGTTTCCAACTTTTCCAAGTACCATTATTCCTAGGAATGAAATGCCACTTCTGCTGTGTGTCTTTACTAAGAGACTGAGTCCTTTACTAGAATTTCTTTCCAAACTTTTATAAAATTATGTTGAGCAAAGTAAGCAAAACTACAAGAAAAGTTTATACAGGAGCCACAATAAGGTTGTGGGAAATTTTGCACAATGAATGATATAAGGAGTAGGATCAATACATCATGATTTCAAAAGCCTGAAATGCTGTGCACCTCCTTCCTCTCAGCAGAAGGTGCCGAATGGAGACATTTTTTGGTCAGACAAGGTCAATGTGTTAGTTTTCATTGCTTAACTATACTTTAATAAAAAAAAAACTCATGATGGAATTTTATAAAGGACATCAGGAAGCAGTGATGATATAAAAATATCATTAAAGCCCTTTTAAAAATGGATTTCCTTCAAGCATTTTATAGTATGTCCCAAAAACCTTAGGACAGTTTTAAGATATTAAAGCTTAATCAAAGTTATTAAAAAGCTTATCATCTGCACTCAAGACTTTTGGGACATGTTATATAAGGTAAATGAGAATATTTGCTAAATTCTTCCTATTATTAACTTTGTACAAGCATACTCTTTCCACCAAAGACCTAGTCTGATGCCTTATTGTGGTTCTCAGATAAACTATACTATTTGCCATCAAGTCAAAACAGGATGAAGGATGGGTCCCATGACCAACTGTTGTGATCTACATTGATGGAGAATCCCAATACAAATAGAATTTCATTTCAATCACAAATCTTCAAAGTACTAAAGTATTAAAAAGCTACAACAGAAAGGTAAGAGCTTTCATGGCATCTGAACAAGAATTAGAATATGACCAGGCTGTCCCCATCCTGGATTTATCTACCTAACCATTCTAGCACATCAGCTTGAATTCATATTTATATGTTCCAAATAGAACTTTTGATGTTTTTAATTAAAAAAAAAACTTTTTTAAAACTCCATGGGCTTTTATTAAAATACCAGAAGTCCTGGGAGCCAAAATATTAACATTTATTTAAGGAATCGTTATGAATCTTCCTGCTATAGCTGAACAAGGATCATAGTAAAATTTCAGTTCTACAGAATTCACAGGAGATTAATATATTTGGATCAATTGGAGTTACTATGTCTTTTTTTATTATTAAAGCTTTTTATTTGTATAACATATGTATGGGTAGTTCCCCAACATTGATCTTTACAAAGCTTTCCATTACAAATTTTACCCCCAGTCCCCTCCCCTCCCCTAGATGGCAGGAAGTCCACTACATGTTAATAATGTTGAAATGCTTGAGAAGTTATGCAAGAAAAATCCTATCTACAAGAAAAAAAAAGAATCAGAGAAAGGCAACACAATGCAAGCAAATGTCAATAAAGATCATGAAAATGTTACGTTGTGGTCCATATTTCATATCCCTCTCTCTGGGTGTTTATGGTTTTCTTCAGTGAACAATTGGAACTGGTTTGAGACAATCCTTTGTTGCAGAGAGCCATGTCCATTAGAATTGATCATCATGTAATACTGTTGTTGCTGTGTATGATGATCTCCTGGTTCTGCTC
>JAJPUD010000208.1:554119-597343 GCA_023553655.1 Myrmecobius fasciatus | reverse complement strand
TATTTGGAATGGAATTTCTTTTTGTATCTCTTGCTGCTGAACTTTGTTGGTAATATATAAAAATGCTGATGATTTATGTGGATTAACTTTGAATCCTGTCACTTTGCTAAAGTTGTGAATTGTTTCCAGTAGTTTTTTAGTTGAGTCTCTAGGGTTCTCTAAGTATACCATCATGTCATCTGCAAAGAGTGGTAATTTGGTTTCTTCATTGCCTACTCTGATTCATTTTATTTCTTTTTCTTCTCTTATTGCTAAAGCTAACATTTCTAATACAATATTAAACAGTAATGGTGACAGTGGGCAGCCTTGTTTCAGGAGTTACTATGTCTTAACCAGAAATATCATTTTGTTTAAATCTTTTGTGCTTGAAAATTCTTTCTCAGAATATACTAATCATACAAAATAAATCCAGAGAATTAATTAATTTTTCTAACAATAGAACCCCAGAGGAAGATTTAGGAAGAGAAATTCTGTTAAATATAAACATAAACTACTCTATCCGAAAAGTAACTTAATAAGAGATACATAGTACCTAGATCAATACAACACAATTTTTAAACAAAAATGAGAGAAGTTATTATAAAGAAGGAATGAGGGAAGAAAGGAAGGCAAGAAGAAAAAACATTTGTTAAGTACAAATACCATGCTAAGCATTTGAAAATCAAAATAGTTACTGCTTTCAAGCATTCTAGTAAGAAGAGTCAACTCTTCTAGGACATTTTGGCTGAAAGTGAGATGGAAAGGTCCAGTGGAAAGATCCTTAATGTTTAAAATATCAATAACCACCCAAAAAAGGCTGAAAATCACCAGAAGAAAAATGCAAATTTAAAAAGTTCTAATTATAAACTTCACGTCTATCATGCTAACAAAAATACTATAAAATGTCCACTTGTAATCCCTTTTTCAGGGGAAACAGAGATTTATGCATCACTTAAGCTTGAGAATTCTGAGCTTCAGTAAGCCCATCTGCACCAACCTTCTCTAAGTCTTGCACCAATATGGTAAGTCCTGGAGAACAGGAAGCCACTGAGCTGCCTAAGGAAGGACAAACTAGCATAGATTGGAAAATAGAGGTTTCCATTTCTATGAAAGACTGCATTTCTATCTTGGAAGAGACACAGAGACCTAATCTAAAATAAAGATGGAAAATCCATAATTAAAGAGGCTGTCAGAAGACTAGCAAAATAATTATAATCTCATAATTCTAGACCTGGAAGGTAACTTAGCAATTACCAACCCAATATCATTTACAGATGAGGAAGAAACAATGATAAGATCTAAGATATGAGTTCATGCCCGATGATTGCAAGTTTGTTGCCATTTTCCACTTTACCATGCTGCCTCCCTGATTATAGAATTATGAATTAATTCAACTATTTTGAAAAATGATTTGGAGTTGTACAAGAAAAAATATAAATTGTTTATATACTTGCAACCAGAGATTCCATTACCAGGATAGTGTTCCAAGAAAGATATTGACAACAAAAAAGACCCATGTACAAAAATTATACTTAAAGCAACATTATGTGTGATTTTGTTAAAGCTGTAGTAAAACATAATTGATGAATAGAGAATATCTAAATAAATTATAGTAACAAACTCTGAATTTAGAAGATCTGGGTTCAAATTCTGACTCTAATATTTATAGCCTGTATAATCATATGATATGAGTCACTTAATACCCCTAGGAGAAAGAAAAGGAGGAGGAGGAGGAGGAAGACGAGGAGATCTCATCTGCAAAATGAAAAGGATGGATTTTAGGGTTATTGAGGTCTTTTCCAATTTTCTTTTAAAACATTATGGAATAAAGCATATCTTTAAAACAATAAAAAGTTTGATTATATGTGAAATTGCAAATCTATGTACACCTTATTATTTCTTTCAAGTATACAACATAATTATCATGTAAATTTCTCTTTTTTTTTCTTCCTTCATTGTGGTCCTTTTAATGTGAAAAATCCAGATAAACATGAGAGAGTTGTATAAAATGATAGAGTAAAGAAAAAATAAGGCAACAACTTATGCATTGACGACAAACAAGTAAAGTCAACATGAAGAAGCAAAAAACTCTGATCAGGTAAGGTCACTTATTGTCAAGACTTGAAAGACACATTTTTTCTTTTGTGTTAACAATTAAATTAAATTAAATTATTTTTTTTCTTTTGTGTTAACAATTAATTAAATTAAATTAAAACTTGTGATTCAAAAGTGTGGGCCTCAAAATGCAGAAGAAGACATACATTTTTGGACAACATCAAATGGGGAGCTGGTTTTGAATGACAATATATTATACAGTTAGAGTTTTATTTTTCCTTTTTATTGGTTGTTGTTCAATTAAAAGTGGGGAAGGTGGGAGGGAGGGAAGGAGGAAGAGGAAAGAAATGTTTGGTAATTGAAAAAATAGTAAAATAAAATTTTAAAACAGTCAACAAACTTTTTGAAGGAATATACTTTTGCAAGACAGCTTGTTTGATTATTTTGGTGGAAATGTCTATTGAGTTAAAACAAAATATGTTAATGAATTGAACAACAATAAAATTAAATAGAAAATGTATTTGCTCATGTTTCTTATTAATTATAATATGATGAATATAATTGAAACTGTAAGAACCAAGGATTGTACAGTATCTTTGGAGACATCCTTCAACAGATCAGTTCTTTCTATATACAGACCTTTGAATAGGGATACATAAAAGTTCATAAGATCATAAATAAAGAAATGGAAAAGACTTCAGATGTCATGGAACCCAACTTCCTCTTTTTCAAATAGAGAAGCTAAGGACCAGGATCATACTGCCAGAAAATTAGGTGGGACTTGAACTGAAGTCTTTCTCATTCCAACACTTTGTTTATTATACTATGGTGCCTTTCTAAAATGGAAGATTGTCCTGAATGAGACACATTTAAGATACATCCACAAAATTTGGGTTTGTCTTTTGTTTTTTTTAAATAATAATCTGCTGTGTTTTCTTGTTATATGCCTCTTTCTTCCTGCAAATGAAAAGGGGAAAGAAGAATTCAGTTAATGGGATTATGGCTAACTGAACTTTTGCTGTGACTATTTCTATTCAGCATTTCAGTCTGTGAAACACATCAGAATATTTGGTGTGTTTTTCTCCTTACTATGCCTTGTGCTAGACTCTTATTGGACACAAACATTCTGTTTCTGAGGATATGTCACTAAACACAATACACATTATCCTAAAAATAGGTTGAGACCATATTCATGACAAGTATCAACTTTTATAGCCATATCCTTTCTTGCTAGTTTGTTCCCTTCATAGCATTTTTTTTAAGACCAACAGAACATAGTTTAGTCATTTTCAAGTTCAAAATGACTTACATCCTTTTGGGCTTGCACAAGGGAAAATAATTTGACTTGTCCTCATTTTTCACTCGCTACTCAATAAATCTTGATAGAAAGCTAGGAAGAAATAATAGCTGGAATATCTCTTTAAGATTTAGCCAAATGCTTCCTTCATAGCAACCCTGTGGGTGAGGAAGGTAGCGTGACTACTCATAGTCTCATTTCACCCACAAAGAAATCCAGATTCAGAAGGGAAATGGTTTGGCCAGGATTACATAGTAAATTATAGAGGGAGGGGGGAACTAAGTTCCCAACAAAGCAGGCCAGAATATAGCAGAAAACTATAGGGAAAAACACTCTGCCTAACATGAGAAGAACCATAATATATATATATATATTTAAGTCTTAGGAAGAACAGAGAGAATTTTGAAATAAACTACAGAACATGAAAAACAATAGAAGTTATTTCTATTTTTTTAATCTTTGATTTTTTTTTTTGCTGTTTTGCAAATTTTGCTTTAAGCCATCAAAGTACCCTGTGTGAAACCTCAGATAAAAAAAAATTAAAGAACACAATTCTGCAAAGTTTGTATCATCTATGTAATTTAGAAAGCCAAGTAAGTACCAGTCTGCCATTATTTGTTAGCCAATTTAACTAATTGTGCTTTTAAATTAATCAAGAACAAAGAAAGTCCCAAACACAGAACAGAACACTTGACATTCTCACTGTAGATAAAGGGAATGTGGTACTGAGATATGTGAGTAATTTGTTTAAGGTCACTCAGCAAGCCTGTGACTGGCAGAAAGTCCTCTGGAATCCAGGACGTCAGCTCCACTTTTAGGACATTCAGACCATGTGTCAAGCCTTTAGGAGCCAGCATACATAGTAGGTGTATTGTGAAGGATCCTTCTGTTCCAGCTGACCCAGAATTGCTGGACACTGTGAAGTCAGATCATTGGCAATCCACATGAATTATATTTACACTCCCTGAATAAGGAAGGCTAATCAAAAAGAAAAAAAATGCATCCTTTGCTTGTAGTTTTTTTCTCTTTTCCTTCTCTTTTTCTTTCTCCATCTCGGTCTCTGATTGTCTCCCTGTTTGTGATAGAGATCTCCCTCTCTATCTATCTATATCTCTTTTTCTCTAGATCTTTCTCTGTCTCTGTCTCTCTGTTTCTGTCTCTGTCTCTCTCAGGAAGAGAGGGGACTGAGAGCAGTAGAGACCAAGGTCCAGACCTATGACTTAATTGGTGAAGGAAATTCATGAGTAGGAAAGACTCCTTCAACCAATCAATGCAAATTAGTGACTGTTTTGAAATTTATAATCTTCAGTGAGTTATCAGAGGCACCAAGAAGCTATTGATTTATTTACCCAGAGTCACAAAATCTATATGTCCCATTAAACCAAGCTCTTCCTGATGCTGAGACCACTATTCCATGCTTCCTATCTACTTTTTAAAAAGAATTTTGATATAGTATTTCTTCTATTTCTCCTCAAGACCCATCCACATAGACCCAGTAAAGTGAGATTTGCCAAGGTTCTAGTGCCTAGTGCCAGAAAAACCTAGAAGACTAGAGTGTAAATTTTCTCTCTCTTACAAGTGCTACCTGTGTGACCATAGTGCAACAATATCTAATATTTGAAGCCTTTTTTGTATATTAGCTAGATACTATTATTATCCACATTTTACAGAGGAGGAAACTGAAACAAAGACTCATACAGATAATAAATACCTGAGATAGGACTTAAAGTAAGGTCTTCCCCACTCAATATCCTGGGCTCTATCTATTTGTACAATCTAGCTGTTTTCATCACATTTTTTCTGAGCCTCAATTTTCTGACCAGTAAAATGAAGGTATTGGATCAGATAGTCTGATAAGTTATCAAGAGAAGCAAGAAGCAGATTTTTTTTGGTTTTGCTTTTAAAAGTTTAAGGGTTTGTTTTTTCCCTCCCCTAGGTGTAGTAGATATTTGGTTTTAGGTCTAGGACTTGCTTTTACTATCTGAACCCTCATATATACTTATAAACTCTGACTCTTCTATATTTGACTTCCCACAAGAGTTGGCTCCCTGGTCATGTTTTTTGATTTGTTTATCCTGATCCCACCTTTTGTTGTTCATTTGATTGATTTGGATCTTGGAATGACCAGCCTAGCTTGCTGCTTGGTAGTTCTTTCTTGTGCCTTCAACTGTAGACTCGTAGCTACACCATTCTTCCTGCCTAAACAGACTCCTAACTGGGATGTCTGACAAGTGTGTCATTCTAGATTCATCAACTTCTAAGCTGGACCAGCCTCACCTCCACTTCTTGCTTCTCCTGATAGCTTATTTGGTTCATTCAGTGATACTATCATTCTCTAAGATCCCATAGGTTTCTACCTTAGAATCTTCAATTCCTCCCCAATTCAATCCATTGGTATGTTGAGTGTCTCAGTGTTGAGAACATTGGGTTCAGAGTCAGAAAGGGCTGAGTTCAAATCCAGCTTAAGGCCCTTCAATTAACCTTTATCTGCCTCAGTTTTCTCAAATACAAAATGGGGGTAATAATAGTAGCACCTACCTTCTAGTATTGTTGTGAGAATGAAATGAAATATGATTTAGGGCTTTACAAACTTCTATATAAATGCAAGTTCCTATTATTTTATTGTAATTTAGCAACATAGGGAGCCATATAAGGTTATATGACAGGGTAAGATTAGTGAACTGAGACAACTCTTGACAACTGCATGAAGGATAGATTATGAAGGAGAAAAACTGATCAGAAGAGCAGGTGAGCAATAATGAAGGGACTGAAACACAATGGTGGGGAAATGAATAGAAGGAGAGAGTAGATGTGACAGACATAATGGAGTTATAATAATTGATAATTGACGATGTAGAAAGAGAGAAAAGGGGGATTTAAACATGTCTTCAAGGTTCTAAATCTTCATGCAAATCTTAGTCCTCACATTTACTATCCAGGTGACTGTAGGTAAGTGATTTAAGCAATATAGGTCTTAGTGTCTTTGTCTCTAAAAGGAGAGGACTGGACTGCAGTTCTTCTCAATCTAAATCTATGATTCTCTTACCCTAAGACTAGGAGGATGATAGTGGTGTCCACAGAGAATGAAATGTTTTGACAAAAAATAGTCCTAAGAGGAAGATGATGAGTTTGCTTTGAGACATATTGAGTTTGAGATGCCCACAGCATATCTAAATGGAGATGTGGAATTTGTGGCCAAAAGAAAGATTAGGGCTGGATTTAGAGAATGTTCATATTCATATGAACTAAAC
Source organism: Myrmecobius fasciatus (assembly GCA_023553655.1). NCBI lineage: Eukaryota > Metazoa > Chordata > Mammalia > Dasyuromorphia > Myrmecobiidae > Myrmecobius > Myrmecobius fasciatus. The sequence continues at coordinate 590,761 of JAJPUD010000208.1, read as the reverse complement.
CCATGGGAATGGTTGAGCCAGGCAAGGTAGCGATTATAGAAAGAGAAGAAAGTTCTCAGAAGACTAGCAAACTAGTTAAGGAAAATGGTAATGAATGTTTAAATAAAAAAGAAGAGTACCATAATACAATAGAATCAAAGAAGGCTAAGGAAGAGAATATCCCAGAGATAATGGTTGTTAATAGTGTCAGATATTCCAGAGAACTCAAGGAAGATTAGAACTGAGAAAAGGACCACAATAATTAGCAATTAAGCTAATAAATTTAGCAATTTAATACAGAGTGAGAATTCAGATCAAAAGAAGTTGTTACATGTAGTCTACTCTATTAATTTTTCAAGAGGAAGAAAAATAAGGAAGCCAATGAAGAAAAAAGCAATGATAAACCAGAGAGCCAAGACAATGCAGTGTCACCAAAAAAAAAAAAAAAAAGGAGAGAAATTTTTAGAGGATGGCCAATAATATCAAATATTGGAAAAGGTTTGTTGTTTGCTATAATAAAAGTCAGCACACCACAGTGGATAGAAAACTAACTCTCAAAGCCAAGAAGATCTGGATTCAATTTCACTTCTAATACATATTGATTGTATAATCCAAGGCAAATCATTTAGCTTCTCAGAGTTCTAAACAACTCTCTAAGACTATAATTTGCTAAGAAGGTACCAATTTGTATTGGTAGAAAGCAATTCCCAACCTGGGAGTTCTCTATAACTAATGAAATTCTAGGTTCAGGAGGCCCTATCTCCATTTGTAATGTCAAGGAGAAGGGGGGAATGAGAAAAAGACTGTTGGCTATGATAAATAGCAGATTCAAAGCAAGTTTTAGTGACCTGATAGAAATGAAAGTCAAAGATTGATAGAGAAACTATGTAAGTGATGAGGAAGTGGAGGGAAAATAGACTTCCCTTTGAAGAAGTTTGGTAATCAAAGGACAAACAACAGGATGTCAGCTCACGTCAGTTTATAGGATGTAAGAAAGTTGTTTTTGTTTTTGTTTTTTCCTCTCAGTAAGGAAACCAAGGTATGGTTTTAAAAGAGGAGAAAAGTATCATTGAAGAAGAGATACTGATAATCCCAACTTCTCAGATCTAGAAGAAACTTCAGAGCTTCATTTAGTTTTAGCTGTACCTGAGTGGGAAGCTTCTCTATCACAACCTCAGGAAGCAGTCTCCATTCCAAGGTCTTCCATAATCCCCTTCATTTTTTGAGTCTTCAGAAGCTTTTCCTTATACAGAACTGAAACCAACCACTCTGAAACCTCAATTTATTTGTTGTCAATTTTCAGTCATGTTTGATTCTTCATGACTCCATTTGGGATTTTCTTGAAAGAGATACTGGAATGGCTTACTATTTCTTTTCCAGCTTATTTTACAGATGAAGAACTGAGGTAAATAGGATTAAATGTTTTGTCTAGGATCACATGGTAAGTTTGTCTAGGATCACAATCTTAATACATTGCTTTTATTTAGGCCTTTGGAGGAACATGAAAAGTAAAGGTGATAATTAAGGAAGCAATGAATGACTTAGAAGAGGTAAAATGATTTCATCTGATTGGGAGAGAGGACAGATATGATTTGCAGGCTAAGGATTTTGTACTGAATTCATTTAAAAATGGAAAAGAATATTTTTATAATTCTTTTGTAGAGATTTTTAATCTTTTATTATGTTTCAAGTAACCAGCATTTATTTTATCTACTTCTCACTCCACTCCAACCTCATTTAGAAGAAGAAAAAACAAAAAGAAATAGTTGGAACAAATAATGCATAGGCAGGCAAAATTAATTCCCACCTTATTCATATCCAAAACTGTAATGTCTTATTTTTCTTTTTGATTATGTCACTTCTCTGTCAAAAAGTGGGTAGCATAGTTCATCTGGTTCTCTAGAACCATGATTGAGCATTGATCAATATACTTAAGGTAGGAATTCATGAGCACATGTGAGTCTTACATGTTTTTAAAGGCATTGAAAATTTGATGAAATTGAGGGTGGCAGGGAGAATAACAATTCTCAGTTGAATTATCATTGCTGAAAAGGAACAAATCCAAGTGCTTACAGCTGAACTGTATTGTACCACCATTACTTACAGTTCACCAACATGTAGTAGCAGGAAAGATTAGACCTTACTACCACAGATTCTAAAAGTCTAAAGCTTCAAAGCAGTTTCAGTTGTCTTTGGAGGGCTCCAGAGCCTGAAGTGTGTCTACAGGGTTTAGGGAAAAAAAATGATGACACTGGCAAGTTTCCTAGGAGACTTCCCTTACAGAGACATGTGCTTGTGTTTCTTCTCGTAGGATATTAGCTAGAGGAGTTGTCTATATTTGGGTGTTTTTATGCACTCCCTATATTTGAGTACCTTGAGCGTTATGGCTTTACTTGGTCTCTCCATGGGCTGAAGATCAATGATGAGGAGGTTTTCCTAAAACAACCTAAAACTCAATCTCTGCTATGGCATTAATCTGACAGGTGATGTGGGAATGGAACATTGGAGGGATGGGAGGGAGGTTGTGAGGAGGTAGGAAACTTGAGAGATACAGATATAACTAATTTGGGAATAGGAAGAATTTTAAAATGATTTTTAATTTAATCTAATTTAAATTTAAATGATTTAAATTTCCATGAAGAATCTCAATACTTTGGATACTGCTCCTAATGGGCTTCCTATATAATTTTCCCACTTAACTATCATGCTTAATTTTGTCTAAGCAATGACACTTCAGCTTCACTCCCAGGGACTCCCTTTGCAATATTCGCTTACAAAGTCTTGGAGCAAATGCTGGTGTAAATGGTCACTTTATCCTGCTATTCCTCCCTTCCCCCCACCCCACCCACAGCATGAGAGAAACATCTCCAGGGTATATTCTGCACATTGTATAAAATTCCAGATCCTCCCTTTTTCATTCCTTCCTCACAATACATCATTCTCCCTAGTGACACCCTGGTTTAATGTACAGGGATTCCTCAAGAGAGATAAGTAAAGACCAGGAGAAATCTTGACCCATTATTATAGAAATCATTTTTCTTTTCTAATTCAATCACACTTCCCCCAAATACTCCCTTCTTCTTTTTGTTTCATTCTTTCTCCATTCAGATCCTCTTTAAACAGCTGGAATGTAACAGAACATTAATTCATTCATTTCAATGACACTTGAATAAGCAGGCTATCACCACAGTATGCAATAAAAATCAGAAAATTAAATAATACAAAGAAAGAGAGAGACTATCAAGCCAGAATAGCATAATGAAGTCTAGCTTCTCTGAAGATTAGATTTACAATAACCATATACTCTAAAAAAATATCATATCTCAGACAAGAAGACCGATTCTTATCTATCAATAAAATCATGTTATCTATTTAGTATGAATCTTTAAATCCTCAGTCTTAGAGCTTAGCATCCTGCCTGGCACATAGTAGGTGTTATATAAAGGCTTATTCCCTTCCCATTTCCTCTTCCAGCCCTTTCCTTGCTCCTCTGTCACTCAGGACTCATTTGCTCTTAAGAATTTTTATAAGCTTACTTGTTTGGTACAAATAGGAATTGCTGTGAAGCTAAAAGTAAACTCTTCAAATTGTTGCTTCTAATATCTGGGAACCCATGGGTTCAATCTGCTTTTGCCTGGAATAATACAATCTAGTTAGCTTTCCAAGAATTTCCTTCTCATTATAATTTGTGAATTTGCCCTGTTTTTGCCATTTCACAATTTCCTTTATCCTAAAGGCAGGGACCCCGCCAGTTTGGACTACTAGACGTTTATCAAAAGCAAGGCTTCCTAAACTTTTTCTGCTCGTGATTTTGCCTGAGAAATTTTTACATGATCCAAGGAATATAGGTATATAAAAGAGGTATGTAAATCGAACATTTACTGATAACAGATTATAATTTCATGATCACTACATATAGTCATGAAGGCCCATATGGGGTCACAACCCACAGTTAAAGAAGCTGGGATCTAAAGTACTAACGTCTTTGCTTACTTTATCCAGTAATGCAATGGATGTAATTAGGAATGTCTAGTACAAGACAAGTCAGTCCAAGTAGGAGAAATGGAGCATGCAGGCTCGGGGAGGAAGGGCAGGCAGAGAGGAAATTCATAGAATTCACAAATCGTGAGAGTGGGAAGGAATATCAGCCACCATCTGGTCCAGTCCATGCCCTCTGAGGAATTCCACAGTGTGCCAACTCAACAATGGGTCTATGAGGGTCTGCCTGAAAGCTTTAATGAGGTTGAACCCACAACATCCATTCAACCTTTGATATTTTTAATAGAAAGTTTTTCCTGACACCAAGTCTAAATTTCTTTCTTTGTAATATCGACCCTCATTTCCCAGTCCCTAGATAAAAAAGAATCTTCCCTCTTCCCTTTTACATGTCTTTCAAATACTTGACCACAGCTACCATACCCTATTTTTTAACAATAGCTTTTTATCTTCAAAATACATGCAAAGATAGTTTTTAACATTCACTCTTTTTTTTGTATAGAAATTGTCTTTATGAGTTTTAAAACACAACTGCCTCACAATTGATTTTTTTTAATTAACAGAAACTATTTTTCTCCCTTTTCACCTCCTTACTCCACTGGAGGGAAAAAACAAAACAAAACAAAAAAAAAAAATAAAAAATAAAAAAAACAATTTCCTTGTAACAGATATGCAAAATACAACAGAATAAATTCCTCTATTGGCCATATCCAAGAAAAAATGTATGTCTCAAACTATAACTTGAATCCAACACTTCTGTCAGAAAACTAGTAATGTCATCCTTGGTTCTCTGGAACAGTGGTTAGTTATTGCATTGATGAGACTTCTTAAAGCTTTTAAGTTGTTTTTACAGCATTATTGTTATAGGATAAATTGTTCTGGCTTCATTCCCTTTCTCAGCATCAGTTCATACAAGTTTTTCCATATCTGTTTGAAATCATCTTTTCCTGGTTTCTTTTTGTTATTGTTGTTATTAATTAAAGCTTTTTATTTGTATAACATATGTATGGGTAGTTCCTCACCATTGATGTTTACAAAGCTTTCAGTTACAAATTTTACCCCCAGTACCCTCCCCTCCCCTTGATGGCAGGAAGTCCACTACATGTTAATAATCAACATTCACTCTTGCAAAAACCTGTATTCCAAATTTTTCTCCCTCCCCTCCTTCACCCTTGGATTATATATAATCCAATATATGTTAAACATGTACAATTCTTCTATATATCTTTCCACATTTATCATGCTGCAGATCAGATTAAGTTAGAATCAAAATCAGATCAAAAAAGAAAAAATGAGAAAGAAAACAAAAAGCAAGCAAACAACCACAAAAAAAGGTGAAAAAACTATGTTGTGATCCACATTCAGTCCCAATAATCCTGGTTCTAGATGCAGATGGCTCTTTCCATCTATTGGAACTGGTCTGAATTACTCGTTGTTGAAAAGAGCCATGTCCATCAGAACTGATCATCATATAATCTTGTTGTCTACAATGATCTCCTGGTTCTGCTCATTTCACTCAGCATCAATTAATGCAAGTCTCTCCATTCCTCTCTGAAATCATCCTGCTGATAATTTTTATAGAGCAATAATATTCCATAACATTCATATACCATAATTGATTCAGCCATTCTCCAATTGATGGGCATCCATTCAGTTTCCAGTTTCTAGCCACTACAAAAAGGGCTGCCACAAACATTTTTGCACATGTGGGGCCCTTTCCTTCCTTTATGATCTCTTAGGGGTACAAGCCCAGTAGAGACACTGCTGGGCCAAAGGGTATGCACATTTTGGTAGCCTTTTTGGGCACAGTTCCAAATTGCTCTCCAGAACTTACCATACCTTTGTGTATCCCCACCTTTTCTTCTCCAGCCTAAACACTCCCATCCCCTTTAACTGATCCTTACATGAAATAAGCTTAAGGTCCTCTACCATCCTGGATGCCTTCGGTGGACTCTAACTCACCAATGTCCTTCCTCAACTATAGGGCTCAGATCTGAACGCAATATTCTCAATGTGTTCTGACCACAGTGGAACTATCACTTCCTTATTCCTAGAAACTGTCTCTTCATGTAACCTAAGATTGATTTAGCTTTTTAAGGCTGTTGTTGTCACATCATACTGCTGACTTATGCTCAACTTACACAATCCACTCAACCCCTGTGATCTTTTTTTTATCAAAACTACTGTCTAACCATGTCTCCCTTGTCTTGTACTTATGAGGGTGATTTCTTAAATCCAAATGTTAGACTTTATATTTATCCCTCTCAGCTGTGTGTCATATGCAAATGTGATAAGCATGCTGTCTGTGACTTTTTCCAAGTTATCAATAAAAATGTCTGACAGCCTGGAGCCAAGCATAAATTCCTGGGCACTCCACTGCCAAGGAGCCATAGACCTATTAATGGCTATTTGAGGCCAGTCACACAAGCAGTTCAGAATCCATGTTTGTATTCTTTCAAGATCACATATCTCTTATTTTCCACAGGAATAGTATGAAATAATTTATGAAATGTTTTTGCTAATATCTAGGTCAATTTGGTCTGTAGCATTTCCCTGATCTCCAAATTTAGCAATCTCCTCAAAAAAAAAAAAATGAGACCATTTTGTCTTTTTATGATCATCATTTCCTTTTCTAAATATTCATTAATTATCTCTTTAGCAATCTAGTCCAAACTTTTATCAGGAGCTGAAGTCAGACTCATCAGTCTATGCTTTATAGACTCTATTCTCTTCCTTTTCTTACCTTTTAAAAATTGGAACATTATTTTTCCTTCTCTCAACTATGGTTCCCTTCCTAATTCTTCATAAACTTTTAAATATCACTATTATCACAGTTCTTTCAGTGCCCCCATGATATGGTAGTTCAAATGGTCCAGTTGACTCATGGGCAGTTAAGTGCTTTCATTAGCTCCTTAATTATCTTAAGTACCAACTCCCTTTTAACCATTTTCATTCTGTCCTTTCCTGATCAAATGTCATTCTTCTTCACATTAAAAACAAACAAACAAACAAACAAAAGCATGATAAAAATTGAATAGCTCCGCAGTTTTTTCTGTCATCAGTTACCATTGTCCCATCTAACCTAAGCAGCAATCCTATCCTTTCACTGACCTTCCAGCTTCCCCCCAACAGAATTTTATGAGGGTTTTTTTTTTTCCCTTCAATAGAGCTTTATGGAGAAGGAAACCTTTTCATTATAAAACAAGAGTTAAAGGTAGGGATGAAGAAGATCTATTAGAAAGAAGCTTAGTGAAAACAGTGGAAAATGGCAACTGATAATCTGATTTTAAGGGAAGAAACACAAAAACTAAAGACACAGAACTAAATTGTATATATATCAAGATAGCAGACATTTGTATTGAGAACTCTAAGTCATCAAAAGATTAAATTATGCTCATTGTCCTCTCTTTAAATAAGCAGAGAAATATACAACACATTGCTAACAATTTTCTATTCAACATGATTTTAAATGTTTTTTTTTTAAGTTTTCAGGCTAAAAGGAAAAAATTTAATTACCTGGAAAATTCCAATATGAGAAATAACTCACATATCAACAATGCTGTATAAATTCAGTACAACTGTTAAATTACAGGCACAAGAAGAACATCAACAGAATTTTAAGCAAAATGAAAACAATATTGTTCCACTAGATACTTAATGTCAATCAAGTTACAGATTTGATTAAAATTTACTCTAATGCATAATAAATACCATAAAACTAATTGGAAAGGCAAAAAGAGCCAATGCATAATTTCAGTACTGACGGTATTTTTAAAAAACTGTAATAATGTCCCTCTTTCATGTAGCAATAATTTTTTTTAACCATTAAACACTTTCATTCCTCTCCCCCACAGTCTTTCAAGACAATACATACAATTAAAATATCATAAATCCTCAAAAGGGAATTTTGAAAGAGTAACCAGTCAGGTATAATGGCATCATTAAGTAATAATTACAAAGGGAAGGAATTCTGGAAGGATTTACTCCTTTTATTATTCTTCACAATATACTTCACTTTTGTTTTCATGTGCACCTTTCCACAATCCAATGTCTTTTATCCCTATTGTTGGAAAAACTTAAAAAAGAATAAAAGCATGAGTTTAAAACCAATGACTCACTCTTGTATATTCTGCAGGTTAAAAGTAACACTGCATTGTCAGACTGCCTCACTCTACAGAGTATGACCAGACTAATTTGACAGCTTTGTTCTCTAATTCAGAGTCAGTGTTTCCAGGGAAATCTGGTGGATTTTTACTGTTTGTGCAATGATTATTCTTAATCCAAGCATGACTTCATTCTGAAGCACTCAAGAGATAACAGCCACTACTCTTGTAGAGGTTGGGATTACCAGGTGAGAAGCATTACATATTATGTCATTTTCCTTAATGTGTTGACTACTTTTCCTGGATTGCTTTTCCTTCTTTATCTTTAAAAAAAAAAAAAAAAAAAGAAAATTCTTTGCCTTAATTAATGGTTCTGTGGGAACTAAAAGATGAGTTCTGGGAAGGAAGGAAATCTGGGCTATTTAAAAATAAAAGATATCACTGAAAGTATTTTTCAAAAGAGACAATAGCTATATGCATAACTTATTTCAACAATTGATCAAAGTTTATAAGTCTTTTTTATGGATCAGATGGATGCCATTTACTGGCACAGTGTCCTTTGCCAAGAGCCTATATTTAATATTCCACAACTGTCCTGTAAAGCAAACACCCTCTGTATCTGTCTTGTTGTTTCCACAGATGTCAATAAACCTTTAAAATAAAGAATTTACTGCAAAGCCTGTCTTCACAAGTTGCACTGACAGTTCTAATAAACCAATTGTCTAACTAAAGAATTGTGAAAGAATACAGCCTGTTCAGGGTCTTGGTCAAAGAAGGTCAGGTCAATAGAAGGGTAATAACTTTTGACAATGCGTCTCAATAAATTGCAGTGCCCCAGAGATCACATCATCCCAAGTCATTTAGTTTTTTCTATACAATGCTGGTATTTGACTATCATGTTATACAGAAATTTAAAAAGCAATCTATACCTCTTACCAAGAGGAAAAAGGTTTTTTATTGTGGTTTTTTTAAATTTTTCTTTTTTATTGTTGGGGGTTTTTTTTGGAAGGCTTTTTAATAGGGAGAAATCCAGTACACCTGATTATCTACTGTAGCTTTTCTCCACAATTTGTTTTCTATTCACATGTCTAACAATCACATCACCATTCTCTCAGTCACCAAGAGCCTCAGAGTTCTAAACCCTGATCTCTTCCTCCTCACATCACTTCCAACTGGTCAAGTCCTGTCAATTCTGCCTCCACAGTTTCTCTACATAATCTACCCCATAATTCCCATTACTCCATTCACCACACTAAGTCAGGCTTACATTATCTTTTGTTTGAGCTGCTATAACTCCTTACATATTCTCCTGTTTTTAGTGTCTCTCCATTAAATCTATCTACATACTACTAGCAGATTGGGCCTCCTAAGGCAGAGAGAGTCAATTGAATGATTTATTGTTGGGAAATTTTCAGTGGTCTTCTCCTTTGCCTACCTAATAAAGTCTGAACTCCTAAAGCTTGAAATTTATGTCCCTCCTTAAATTGACAACTACCTTCCCAACCTATACTTTATACATGTCTGCCATATGTAAAAACAATTTAAAACATTTTTAAAAGTTTTGAGTTCCAAATTCTCTCCCTTTCTCCTTCCCTCCCCCAGCCCTGAGACAGTAAACAACATGATATAGATTATATTAGTGCAACACACAAGCACACTGATCTTCAGACATATCTTATCATCTCATGTTTCCATACCTTTGCTCCTTCCATCTAGAATGCCTTTTCCCCCATCTCCACTTGCTGAAAATCTACCTAACAGCTCAAACGTTATTTCTTCCACAAAGACTCCCTTATGTTCCCAACCAGAAGTGATTTCTCCTATCTCTGAGCTCCCATGGAACTTTGCATCTGTTTTGTACACTTATACTCTATTTTTTTATCATAGTATTTGTATTCATCTTTTTTACTAGGTTGTAAAATTCCTTGAGGACAAGGAAAATATTCTCCTTGTCTCCTTATTGTCTCCAAAATTAAATAAACAATTCTCTGGTTTTTAAAGTTCTTCATAAAATGAACTCCTCTTGTATTTCCAACCTTCTTAAACCTTATTCCCTACCACATGCTCTATAATCAAGTGATACAGACCTCCTAGCAAAGGACATTCCATCTTCAATTGTATGCATTTATATTGGCTCTTCCCCCACATCTGGAATTCTCTTTCCTTGCCTCTGCTTCCTGGCTTTCCCAAATCTTCCAAAACTTAGCTCAACCCCAATAAACCCCCAATAAAGCTCAATAAACAAATGAGCAAATAGATAGATAGATAGATGAACTTTCCCATGATCCTAGTGCTTCCCTCTGAGACTGTCACCAACTTAACTTGTATATATTGTGTTTGCTTGCACACATTTTCTCCTATTGAACTGTGAGTTCCTTGAGATCAAGAACTATTCTAACCTTTCTTTGGAGTCCCAGCACTTAGCATAGCACTTGGAACAACACTTGTACTCAATAATTGGGCTTGACTTCATTGATGTGTACCCTTCATCACCTCAAACTCTGCCTAAAGTAGTTGCTTGCTTTAGAAATTCTTGCTGAATTAATGACTAGCATTTCTTTTTTTAGGATGTTTTAATATTTTGTTTTCCACAATTTCATGTAAAAACAATTTAAAAGATTTATTTTTAAGATTTTTGAGCTCCAAATTGTCTCCCTCCCTCCTTCCCTTCCTTCCTTCCCTCCTTTCCTCTTTGAGAAGATAAACAATTTTGGGGCAGCTAAACAGTGCAATGGATAGAGCACCAGCCCTGAAGTCAGGAGGACCTGAGTTCAAATTTGGTCTCAGACACTCAACATTCCCTAGCTGTGTGACCCCAGGCAAGTCACTTAACCCCAATTGCTTCAGCAAAAAGCAAAAAAAAAAAGGAGAGAAAAAAAAGAGAAGATAAACAATTTAATGTTATACATGTGTAGTCATGCAAAACATATTTCCATTTTAATAACTAACATTTCTTTAAGATAACTAATTGTACCATGAGATAGTTTAAGAAATGAAGATGATAAGACTATAGAATTTAGAACCAAATGGAATGTTAGAAATCATCTTTCCAACTACCTCATTTTGTGAGTAAGGAAACAGGAACAGGAGAGGAAAAATGTGATTATTAGCCACATAAAGAGAGATAATATCTAGGAAAAGGATAGTGATTGAATTCTTTCCTAGACAAACCACTTCTGGGCTATTATGTTTACCTGTAGGTGCCAGATTTGGGGGAAAAGAATTGATCACTGAAAAGCACCTAGAGGGTATTGACCAACATCATGTGCCAGTCCAAGCCCCATGGTTGGGTAAATAAAGTTCAGGAAGGGATGGGAGTCCCAGCTTCTGTGGGCTTCTGTGAGCCTCAATGCTGGATGAATATTCATGCATCACTTCAAAGTGAGTAGAAAATCTAATCTGACCAAGTCTTAACTTGTCCCATATAAGGACTGATCCAAACATTATTCAAAGGTACGTACAAAAATTTAGCATAATGATGTTAATAATATCCATGCATGACTTTGAAAGCCTTAACTCAAATATTACAATTCCAATAAATTTATTCCTAGTGGACAAAAACCCCTTTACTAGCAATAGAAACTGCATGTACAGTTTAATCAGAAAGTCCCATGCTAAAAAAATTTGCAACTCAGACTTTCAGAGGATGAGAGACTGAATTGTTCGCTCTTCTCTATTTCTCTATTTTGCTGACTTTTCACTTGCTACTTGGCTGCTTTTACTTCACCCTCTTTCAGTTGGTACTTGGTACCCTTCTGAAAAATGGCAAAATTTGTCAGCAGTCACTAACAATAATTCTCAAGTGGGAAGTTAGAATATTTAACTTCTGGTGCTTGACAGTCCCCACTGTATAGCATGTTAGATTATAATATAATGCACAAAGGAAAATTCACTCTATTCAGTTTTCCCATGATACTAACAGCAGAAAATTCTTAAAATAGGAAAAAGATGTTTTCTACTCTGAATTTTCCTAATAGTATTCCACAAAGCAAATAAAAGAGGGAAAAAATAAAATAATTTGATCATTGGTAATTTCTTCAGTAAATATCTTCTTGGATTCTTTCTTGATCATTGAACAGAGATTTTATATTTAGAATAACAATAGATAAATTAATGTTAATAAATAGATCAAAACCTGCAATTCTTAGGATGCTCTACTTTATTTTTCCATGACTCTACCATCACTATTATATATAATGGTCACCACCATTTTGTATAATAGAACTATGAGGAGGCTTTTGAGAACTCAAAGCCATTTACAAGTCTTTTTTTTTTTCAGTAATAGTCATGACCACAGAATTCATGAGCCAATGACTGGCCCTTTGCTAACAGACTTTCCACAATTACCTAGAACTGGTCTTTGGGTATCAGGCACAGTTTATCACCAATACCATGGTTGCATCTTGGGTACAACCTGCCAGCTCTTACAGTCTGCTGGTATAACCTTTGAGGAAATACCAGCTTCCTTTGTTCTAGTTTCATGCAACTAAGCACTAAAAAAAAAAAAAAAAAAATACAAATGTCTAAAGAAAGCTGAATGCAGCTAACTGAGGCAATTAATTCTGTTAAACTTCAACTCCTATTATCTTAAAATTGAACCCTAGATCATGATCTTATTTTTATCCTGTCAGGGACACTGGTTCTGATCCACACTACCATTTCTGCCTCTAGCTCCTCGGCTCAACATGCATTTGGTAGCCCCAGGTATCAAAAACAATGTTGACTCCTCTGTGTGTACAAAATCCCCAACTATATTTTCTCATTCTCTAGCCAGAGAGACTCTAACTTACATCATGGCACAATCTAAACCCTGCTATCACAGGAACAATCCTCAGACCATCTCTGGGGGAAGACCTGGGGATGGAAGAATAAAGCTAGCACTTAGCATTTTAAGGTGATATTATCTCTTTTGCTCCTTACTAAGAATCCCATAAGGATGTAGGTGCTATTTTTATCCCCAATTTACAGATAAAGAAACTGAGGTTGACAGAAACTAAAGTGACTTGTTTAGAATCACAAAGCTAATAAATGTCTGAAGCAGAATTTGGGTTTGGCTCTTTGGGAGTTCAAGTCAAACATTCCAGCCACAGTTCTACTTAGCTGCCTCTGGATACATGCAAGGGATAAGTTTCTGAGGCTTCCCTGCCCTGGGACAGGGGAGAGGAACTATTTTAGCTAAGTTTACTACTACTTGTACAAGGCTCAAAGGGATGCATCCTCTGGGAGGTTCAGAGGAGCATTGGAGCATACAGTCAGGTAAGGCTCCATGGTGCTGACCTGGAGCATCCTTCATGTTTTGTTTTGTGATACCTTGGAGAAGGAGTGATGAGATCAGATGAGCCCTCCATTCTCTCCAAATGTTTGCAGTCTGTCTGGTCCACAGGTAGACCTTGTCCTGCTCTGCATTAGACCCACAATATACACCAAAGGAAGGTTCCGAGCAGTGATCCTGAGTCCTGAAGATTCAGCCTAAGGGATCTTGATCTTTTTAAGGGATCAATTGATAAGCATTCAGTTAGCACCTACTCTGTGCCAGGCACCATTTGAAGCAAAATAAATAGTTCAAAGAGTTCCCCTTTTAAAGAGCTTACATTTTCACATAATTAAATACAGCATATACACAAAATAAATTCAAATTTGTTGTGATAATTTTGTGAGGCACTAAACACCTTCACAATAATATATAAGATATATGCACATATATAAGATAAATGCACAATAAATTTGAAATTATTTTGATAAGTTTGTGGAGGCAAGTTTTGTTGTTGCCTTCAAGAAACCTCAGCTGGGGGGATAGGCAAAAGCCTCTTGGAGAAAGTGGAACTAGAAACGAGGCCTGAAAGGAACTAAGTTTTTTAGAATATAGAAATGAAGAGTGGCAGCATTTTGGTACATAGAGTAAATGAGGAGCACCAAGTAGGCTAACTTGTCTAGACTTAAATAAATGAGGCAGAATAATATACAATCAGCCTGAAATGGTAACATGGAACCAGTTTGGGAATTGCTTCAAATGCCAAACAAAAGAACGTGTATTTTATTATAAAGGCACTAGGGAGTTTCTTAAACAGGAGAGTGACGTGGTTAGAAGTGTGTTCTAAAATACTAATTTGGAGGTTATATGGAAGATGGCTTGGAAAGGGGAAAAACTGGATGCAAGATCATTAAGGAGGCCAATTGAAATCATACAGGTTAGATATGTTAGACCCAGAGTGTTTTGGTAAAAATAGAGAGAAAGAGATGAATGCAAGAGATGTGGAAGAGGTAACTGATTGGAAGGGAGAGATGGATGTAAGTTAGGAGTTAAAGATGACTCCTAGAGAGTGAAGCTGAATGGTGGTTTCCTAAACCAAAATAATAGACAGAGTAGGTCAAGTCATTTATTAAGAGCCAACCAAGTGCCAGACATTGTGCTGAACCTCGGTGAGTTTAGGGAGAAAGAAAGGAACTTGGCTTGGAACATTCTGTTTATGGGATTTCCAGAGGAAGACACCCTACAGGCAGTTAGAACTGTGAAAGTGGAACATAGAAAAGATGTAAAGAGCTGTTTTTATAGATTTTGTTGCCACCTGCATAAAAAGGACAGTTGAATCCATTGGAATTTATGAGAGTCACATGAGGCATATTACATGACACATATTGTTTTTAAGTTATATCTCCTTGACCTATATATTATTTCAAAGGGATTTGACTAAAGGTGTCAATGTTTATGAATCCATATCATAGTTACATAAAATAATAGTGCCCTACTTCCCCATGTCAAAGCACATAAGGAAATTACCCTACTCAACCTTTTTTTTTTTCTTTCCATCATGTTTGAATATCGGATCAAATTTGGATATGATTTGAGGATTTCCCTAAGTGCCCAGCTGGACCAAAAAGACTTTATTAAAATGACCACTACTGGAATCTCCTCTGAGTTACATTCACAAATACAGGTCTTTGTCTCCAATTAGGAAAATGTACTTTGCAGAGAAAAATGCAGATAAACTTCTTTGAGGATGGAAAGGAAAGAAAGATGCATAGTATCAACAAGAAAGAAGGGAGAATGGCTGACCTCAGGTGAGTTGGGACATGGGAAGGGACTGTAGGAAAATGAAAGGAATGAAGATAATCCAATTTCCTATTATATTTTTGGACAGTGAAACTTCACTTGATCAAAGCCTGTGTGTGCTGTGTGTGTATCTCTGTGTCTCTATTTCTCATCTCTGTCTCTGTCTCTGTTTCTCTCTGTGTGTGTGTGTGTCTGTTTCTCTTTCTCTCTCTATCATCTTTCACATTCATCCCATAAAAAGCCTGAACTTCAACAAAGTATGAGATTTAATCCAGAACATCCCAAGTCCTATATGGCCATCTGACTAAGCTCTATTCACTCTTATTTTTATAACCACCAATATTTCCTTTTAATTTTCTCCCAAGGATCTTCATACCACATGGTTTGATAATTCTTATTACAGCCAAATTGAAATAATCCCTTTATTGGTCATCACTTAAGTGTCAACAGTCTGACTTTCAGCCCCAGACTCTATGCTGCCCTTATCTCAATACTAGTTTTCACATTGCTAAATTAATTAAGTTTTTTTAAAAAGCACCCTGAGATTCACAGATTTTCTTAGTTAGTTTGTAGAAGACTAAGCTAGTGAACAAAACTAATTATTATTGAGACAGTAGAAAAACAGAGAGAAGGAGAGAGGAAGGGAAAGAGGGAGGGAAGGACAGAAGGAGGTGGGAGATAGAGTGGGAGAAGGAAAGGGAAGTAGAGAGAGGAAAGGAGGGAGAGAATTGGAGAGGCAGGATGTGAAACAGGAACATATTCAACTCTCTAACCCTAAGAAAGTTAGGACCTGAGATTTTTGCAAGTAGTAAAAGGGAGCCAATAAGAAGAGCTATTACTTCTCTAGGTTACTCTCACTGGTTTTGGTCACTGACAGCCACTTAGGTATTATATCTTATTGACTCTGAAACAATAGCAACATTCTCTTTCAAAAGAACTGCTCTCTCATCTTTACCAATCTAACAGTTTTCATTCGCATCTAAGCTCCTAACAGAAATTCTAGTGTTTTTCAATTTTTCTTTCAGCCTGAGCATGATATACTTTCCATTCATTCTATCTGATTTTTCCTTATTTCCCTTCTCTTTTAACACTCTTGTGCACACATCAATTTCAGTCCCACCTTCTTTTCACTCTCTTATGTTTTCTTATGACATAATTTCCTAAAATTTTAAATGATGGCTAATCAATTATCTTGCCTGTAGTAATATTACTATCAATTTTGATTGCAGTCAATTGATTGTTCAATATTGATAGCAACTAGATCTGTGGCCCTCTTGCATTTGTAAGCAGAGATGTACAAGTATCTCATTAAACAAGTGAAACACTTTCTCAATTCCCCTACCCTGTCTTAGAATCAATTTGTTGATCAAAAAGCATTTCAAGTACCCATTACATGTAAGGTTCTGGGAATACAAATGCAAAGAATGAAGCAATCCCTACTTACAAGGAAATAACATCCTGATGTGGACATCAACAAGGACACATAGGAATAGATACAGAATAAATATCAAGAAAAGAAATACTAAATTATTAAAGCAAGCAAGTTTGAGAATTTGAGGGGTGAGCATTAAAGGCTCCATGTAGAAGATGATGTTTGATCTGTTTTCTAAAGGAAGAGAGGGGTTCTGAGAAGTGAAGAAGGAATGCATCCCAGTCATGTGGGATAGCTAGTGCAAAGGCATGGATGGAGTCAGGGAACTCATTATCTTCAATGAAGAAAAAAGTGAAGTCCAATTTGACTGAACCATAGAGTTAGGGAAAAGGAATCTCTAATGAGATCGGAAAGAAATAATAGGGCCATCTTTTGAAGAGCTTAAAAAAGCTAACTGGGGTTTTAATTTTATTTTAGAGGCAATAGGAAGTGAATTTTTCAAGAATATTTTCATTTTTGTCATTAATAAATGTTATTTCTATAGTTGTCAGAATGTACTGCTTTTGGATCTGAATACTTGCCGTCTTCACATTGAAGAAGTATATAGAACATAAGAAAGGGCTGTCTCTGATGATTTTGGCCAAACCTAAAGCATGGAACTTGGATCAGAGGTTGGCACAGAGGACAGCAATAATAAGGAGCATTTAAAGAGTATTTTAATTTTTGTGAAGTCCTTTAAATATATTTTTACCTGAACTTTACAGCCTAAAATGACTATGACAGGTGAATGCCAAGGAAAAGTTATTAAGGAGTTTTTTCATAGCCACACAACTAAGTATGAATGGAAAAATTAGAGGGTCTTTGTTATTTTATGAAGACAACTAACATCACCCGTAAAATCCTTAGTAATTGGCTGCTTCAACCAAACCCTTTGGACTTATATGCAAAAATATGAAAATTACTTGAGGTGAGATGTCATTTTGATATGATTTCATTCTGTAATAGTGACTGGTATATGTGTTTCTACTGAGACTAAACTGACTCAGAACATCTGACTTTGAACATATGAAATTGTGTTGGCTTTCCAAACTTTACAAAGTTCCCTGTCATCTGAGTGCTGAATTTTATGCCGTTCACATTTCATTTCTCTTTTTTGTGTTTTTTTATTCTGGGATTTTTTTTTTAAATGGATATTACTACAAGGAAATGGACAAAAATTATAGCTCTTAACTGACTATTAGAATTATTACCTCAGCTATTGGCATGGGGCAATTGAAGATTTCAAGGATCATTCAAGCTCATCATGAAAATGTATCATCATCCTGAAATATAAAGAAAAGCAGTTAGAATCAGAAGATAATACCAAAAACTGGAAAATTATTATTACAGCCTAATCCTCAGGAAATAAGCAATAACCTTCAGAAGTAACTAGAAGCTTGAGGAACGCAATATAAGACAAAGTAAAATGCCTTAGGTTGGAAAAAACAGTGAGAATAGTAAAAAAAAAAAATCTATTTCTTTGAAGAAATCCAAATTTGTTTGTCTTAGACAAGACAATATACAGACTACTGAAGATGAGAAAAATTTAATTTACACAAGGAAATATTTCTTTTCAATTAAGGATATACCAAAAATCATTGTCAAAACAAGTCCAGCATGTTAGATTTGAGCATCTTCAACAGAATGTAGAAAATCTAACTAATAAAATGTTCAGAGAACCTTTAACTTCAATGGGCTTAGAAGTCTTAGTCTCACTGAAGGAATGATGAATTGAAAAATATATATTGGTATGATGAGGAAAAAAAAACTGGTTCAGAATTAGAGAAATCTCCAAATGGAGAAGAATACTACAAGACAACTTTTCACTATGCTGCACATTATGAAAAGTTAAGAAACTTATCTTAGATGGTGATAAATGTGACCTGAGACTACCCTAACTTGAACCTTTTTGAAAACTTATGGTCTATACCCAAGACTAGACTTGAAAAATGGATTGTTCATTAAAATAATATTTAATATTCTACATAATAGCTCTTTATCTGGCTCTTTTTTTCCTGACTGGCATCAAGAAGGAGAATTAGCTATTCTGGGTTTCCAAGTTGGGGAGAAGACTTGGTCACTCTTTTACCAGAAGCTGACCTGAAATCAAGTGTGAATGGTCCTGCCGTTGTGCCTATTTTTTTCCTGCTTTTAGGTGAAGGGGAATTGGAGATGGCTACAATCCTGTACACTTCAAAAGGTCAGGAGAGCAAGCCACCAAAAGTGTAGTATGTAAAGTCTATGCCATTATCTATGAAAGATTGTTCCTGAAAGGCAACTATTGAGGTCCTGAAGACCTTGACCCAGCCCAATGGTAACAGAAACATGAATTCATTCATTCCTGGCAATGATATATTTGAAAGTGAATTTGGTGGCAAGGAACTGGAAACTGAATAGATACTCATCAGCTGAGGAATGGCTGAATAAGTTATGGTATATGAGTATAATGGAATATTGCTGTTCTATAAGAAATGATCAGCAGGCTGATTTCAGAAAAGTCTGGAAAGATCTACATGAACTGATGTTGAGTGAAGTGAACAGAACCAATGGACATTACATACAGTAATAAGATTAAGTGATGATCAACTTAAAGTGAGGGGATTTAAAGCAATTCCAATAGACTTGTGATGGAAAGTGTCATTCACATTCAGAGGACTATGGAGACTGAACTTTGATCAAAGAATAGTATTTTCATCTTTTGTTGTTGTTTGTTTGCTTGATTGTTTTTTTGTTCTCTTTTCCCCCTTTTGATTTGATTTTTCTTACACAGCCTGATGAATATGGAAATTTGTTTAGAAGACTTGCATATGTTTAACTTATATTTCTATCTAGGGGAGGAGATGAAGGGAACAGGGAGAAAAATTTGCAACACAAAGTTTTGCAAAGGTTAATGCTGAAAACTAACTTCCTAACTGTGTGACCCTGGACAAGTCACTTAATCCCAATTGCCTCAGGAAAAAGAAGAAGAAGAAGAAGAAGAAGAAGAAGAAGAAGAAGAAGAAGAAATAGTAGTTACTCACCAGGTAATTCAAGCTAACAGCTGTTCTCAGGAGATCCAACCCTTCAAAGTGAATATAAATAAGAGGGGAGTTCTCTAAAGGAGATATTACACAGATATTACTAGTTTCATTTTAAAAATCATAAAGTTGAGACTCATAGAACTTAAAATGATTGTTCACAATAATATAACTAGTAAATGTCATTTGCAAAATTTGAACCAACAATCTTCCACTATAGCATTCTATCCACTATACCACCAAATTGTTCATAATTTAGCTTCCTATTTAATGAGATAGACGAAGTTACACATAAAAAAGCAGACAGAAACAAGAACGATTCCATAAAGCCATGTGGTCAGAGAGATATGAGCATGGATTCCTAAATTCACTGATAAAGTTCATGGACAAAACTAGAACTGGACTTTCCATTAGTGATAGCAACCTGAAATATGGCAGGGAAAGAACACCAGGATGAAGGGACATCCAGTACAAAATGGAGATTCTATTTAGCCTTATCATCCTGTTGGATTTCCTTCTACTCCTGGTTCCAACCAGCACATAGATTTGGAGACACAAAATAAGATTTTTAGCCAATTTCACACAAAAAAGTATTTCATATCTCTTGTACAAACTCAAATATGTTTAAATGAGAAGACCCAGATGTCTGACCTTGTTACACTTTCATGCTATAACAGTTGTTAATGTACATAGTCATGAGAGTCCTTGGATGCTAACAGTTGCAGATATACACTACTTAGCTCTGGAACACAGAAAGAATTCAATACATATGAAAAATGTAGACTAAGTGCTAGTGTGTCCAGTCAGGAGACATTACTATAGTTGGATACTATCAAACACCAACCTTGAACATGACATAAACAACTATAAGCTCTGTGGTCTATTTGTCTCAAGGTCTTCTCTCTACCTACTTTTTAAAATTAGGTATAGATAGGATGTGCATGTGTGTGTGGGGAATATATACACACACACATACACACATATATATGTATGTATGTATGCATGAATACATTATATATACTTCTTTCTCTCTTTTTTAAATATGGAGAGTAAAAGTACAAAGTCAAGAATCTAATAGTTTACCAAGAAAAGGAAAGATAGAAAAAAGATAGAAAAATTTTCCCAAAGGATTGTGATTTTGTCTGTTCCTTTGCCCAACTCTTCAGCATTTTCTACTCTTCCCCTTGCTAACAGCAGAAGTGATGGTATGTCATGGGAACATGCCCCAAATGCAAAAGTAAAACAATGAGATGTACACAAATGATTTAGCAAATGAGAAATCTTAGGCTTGCCTTCCTATGGCAGTACAAGGTAATTAGAAGAATTCATATTTGCATAGTGCTAGAAAGTTTCAAAAGTGCTATCATCGCAAAAGTCCTGTATCAATATTATTTTTATTTTACAGAAAAGAAAACTGACACTCAGAAAGGTAGTTCAATATAATGAAAAGATTACTTGACTTGGAGTAGAAGACTGGACTCAGCCCTAACACTAACTTACTATTCATTTGTAATCATTGTAAAATATGGCTTCTCTGAATTTAGTATCTTCAGCTTTAAAACAGGGATTAAAAAAAAAAGACGTACCCTATTATAGAGATCAAATGACAAGTATAAAAGGACTTTGTAAACTAAATCTAAAGTATTACATAAATATAAGCTGGGGAGGAAAGGTGGAAGAATAGAAAGAAAGTCAAAGGATCTGGATTCAAATTCAGGTTCTGATGCTATTTTTATGACCAAAACTCTTGGGTTCTTGGTTTCTTTATCTTTAAAATAAAGAGATTTGACTAGATAGCCTTTACCTCTAACTCTATAATCTAATTCTTACTGGCCAATATTCTTTGCCCAGAGAAATTGTTATTTTGATCCTGACTCCAGTTGACTTCTAACCCTCATATTTGTAATATTAACTTACATTCCATAGTGCCATTTTCAGAGTTGTACTAGAACCAACTGGGACTGGATTAAATTGGATGTTACATTTTCAGGGTGAGCATTTATATCTTTCTTGAAAATAGTCAAAGTTGTAAGTCAGGGACTGATTTATTATTCTGTTGATTTATAGACTTAATAAAGCAAAGGAAAAAATGTTAATAATACAGATTAAATTTAAAAGTAATGTATAATATCCCCCAAAGAACCAATGAAATAGTTACCAACATATCCTTGTTCTCACGCCCATAAAAGAAGTGATAAAATTGTTGAAAAGAACTGTATTGAGGCACCAAGAGGCTTCTATTTATTGAAGAGTTAAACAAAAAACTTTGTCTTAAGAGTAAGCATTTCGCAAGGAAGCTGCATTTTTCTCTTTTCTATAATAAACTGTTACTAGGTCAGAACTGAAAACAAACGCTGGTTTCCATGAAAGAAAAGGAGAGATAAAGGCAACACAATGGGCAAAAGAGTGATTTTTGAGGCTATCTGATTTGCAATAATACAGTTTTTCCATGGAGACTGATGTTTTCGGGGGAAAAAAAATAGGCTCCAAGTATTTTTAGTCCTGAACATGAAATTCATCCTTCTATGGAGAAAAAAATGTAAAGTGGCTCTTTCTGGCTGAATATGAAATCAAACATTAGCTTAGAAACATCAACCAACCATGTTTTGAGAAACTCCTTTGCTGGGGTCTTCCAAAAAGAGACCGAGAAGATCCTGTATATTTGACACGGAAAAAAACATAATTTCAAAGTGTGGTCTGTTGAATATTGGATTTTTTTAGTGGTAGTCATATCTGTAACTTCCCATCTATATTTCTGTCTCCAGCATGAGTTATTTACTAAGAATGTTTAATAAAAGACAATACAGCTTGCTCTCTTCCTGTTCAATTCTAGACAAAGCTCATTGTCCTCTTTCAGAGTCTATACAATGGAAATGTATAAATAGACAAGTTTTATGGGTTGCATAGTTGTTTTAATGATCCCTCCCAAGCCCATTTCTTTAGCACTAACACTCTTCTGGTGATGATATATGACTGCAAATGATGGGCCACTATTTTCTGAAGTGCTGAGCTGGACTTTCTTCTTCTTCACTAAGAAGCCCTTGTGTTTTCCATTCACATATGTGGTCTGACTGACTCCCAAGGGAGCATAGCCCCTGAAAAGACTTAAATTCCCTTTTTTCATACCTTTAGATCACTGCCCCTCTCCCCTAATACCCAGCCTCAGGTAAAATTACTTAAGGGTTAGGTTTTGACACAGGTCAAGGTTATCTATGAAGTGGGAGTAAAAAAATTTCTGGTGAGCATTTAAAATCAAGTATGAGATAGGTATTTGTTTCCTACACATACACACACATTTTAAATACAAAATAATCATAAGTAAACCTTTTAAAAAACATTAGTAACTACAGTTATAGATCATGAAATGGGAGAGGAGAGAAAGGGAACATGCATTTATTAAGTACCTACTATGTATCAGAAACTCTGACATGATCTTTTTAAATATAAACTCATTTGCTTAAAATTGTCTAAACATGGGGCGCAGTGGATAGAGCACCAGCCCTGAAGTTCAAATCTGATCTCAGACACTTTACACTTCCTAGCTGTGTGACCCTGAGCAAGTCACTTAACCCCAATTGCCTCAGTAAAAAAATAAATAAATAAATTGACTAAACATAAAGCAGATTATGAAACTGTTAATTAGGCATTTTACTTTCTACTACAACTCTACACTTTCCCATAAAGTTCACACCTGCCCACAGATCAGGCAAGAAACTGAGCTTATTCTCTGGCTGATGGTCATCTTCTCCAAGAGCACTAGAATAATTACAAGGGACACCTCCTCTCACCCCCACTCAATTCTAACCAAAAGACTCCAAACAGTTGAACTCTTAAACTCACAAAATGATTTCCACGTTTTTATACTTCCATAAGAAGAAGTAGCTCCAAATTTAGGATCAGGCTTACCTAGAGAGGATAGGGACTTTATCAGATCATAGTCAGAGTGGGAGATGGGGTCAGTTGGCTTTCCCCTGTCCCTCAAAGGAAGAAGTTCAATCTATGTTGGGAAATAAAAAGTGACATCCAGGGGCCAACTCATGCTTTTTGTAATGGTCCACTGAGTCAAAAGGTCTTCGTTGACCTGCCTGGTGAACAATTAAGGCGGTGATTTAATCACCTCAATATACAATCCCTTTAGCAATGAATCACATGGTGGCCATTAAGAATGAGGACGTTCTGCTCTGCAGGTCATCTGGGCAATTCTCAGTTCTATTTTAAAGAACTCATCTCGAGGAACATTCCAAGGGCAATAGAGAAGAGCATGGTGACATGAGCAGATTGCAACATAATACAATAAAGAAACAAAAAGGAGCAATAATATTAGGGATGTTATCAGAAAGATGTTTGACCAGAAAATATAGGAAGTTTCCATAGCAAAGAGTCTACATGTTCCACTGGTTATCTTTGCAACGTCCAAAGTTATCTGGCAAGTTAAATGGAGTTCATAGGGTGGATTTATATGATATGGATAAGAATCACACAAAATGAACAGAGACAGAAGGTGTGTGATTGACAGGGTTGGAGAGAGAATCTTCATCAAAAAGATCACATATTTACTTGAGTAGTTGAGTATTTGAATTTTTTTTAATTAGACATTACCTTGCTCTTATCTCATTTAAAGAAGCAAAAGTTTTCCATTCTTTCCAGAGATTTTATTTGAAGATTCTTTCTTTTTTCTTCCCACTTTTTGATAGTAAATGAGAATAGATTGATTAGGCTATTCTCAAGGTTAGATGATAAGTTCTGTGTATATAATGCTGTTTTACCAACACCTGTGACATGATTTTATGAGTACCTTGCACAATGTTTGTTGTTATTGCTCAATTGTTTTAGTTGCATTCGGCTCTTCATGAACCCATTTGGGGTTTTCTTGGTAAAGATACTGGAAGGATTTGCCATTTTCTTCTCTAGCTCATTTTACAGATGAGAAACTGGGGTGAATACAATTTAATAACTTGTCCAGGGATAGGAACTTGCTAAATTCTTTTTGCATTGCATTAACCAGATGTAGACATGTAGACTCAACAATAGTAAAATTAAGCACACTTATAGATAATTGAGCAGACATATCCAAAAAGTGCTTATCATCATTAACCTTCTGAAAGGAAGTTTCTAATGGCATGCCATAAGATTTTTTCCATATCCTTGTCTTGCCCAACATTTTAATCAATTATTTCAATAACAGTAAAGTATTCTTATCAAAACTTTACATGATAAAAGGTGGAAGCTATAACCACTATAATGTATAACAGAATCAAGACACAAAAATCATTTAGGCAACACAAACTAGATAAAGCTTTACAGGGACATAAAGTCCTAAACTTATTTTCAAAACCTCAATTGTCCAAGTATAGGTTGGAAGAAACCAGGTTTAACAGTAATTTCACAAAAGTCTGAAGGCTTTAGTTGAAGATAAATCCAATTTGGGTCAAAAAGCATGTTTTGACTACTTAAAAAAACTAACACAAACTTGGGCTGCATTAATACTTACAATAACCAGATCAAAGAATTTAGTAATTCAAATATATTCTGTACATGTCAAGCTACATCTAGAATGGTGTTCAGTTTGATCTTAACAAAAGGTCACGAAAGGACTATATGACATTTAAGAGAGACTTTGATAAATAGGAAGGTGTTCAGGAAATGGCAAAGAGTCTAAAACCTTATTATAGTATACGAGAAAAAGGAGATTCAGCAGATATATGATAGTTCGTTTCATATATTTGAAGTGTTAGCATGTGAAAAGGGGAAAAGTTACTTCTATATTGATCTAGAGCAACACTTTAAAAAATGTGGAGCTCAGAAGTCATTTATTCTTAAGCATCTACTATGTACCACATAAAACAGAAAAATATCTTAGTATTATTATGAAAACAGTTTTGATCTCTAGTACTCCCTAAAGGGGTCTCAGGGCCACCAAGAGTCCCTAAAACATACTTTGACAACTGATGATCGAGGCAAAACAAGAAAGAACCAGTAAGTAGAAATTACAGGGAAGTATTCTTCACCTCAAAATCAGAAAGAATTTTTTAACTATTAGGGCTATCCAACACTGAACGGAATGCCTGGAAGTGTCCAAGCAAAGAATGAATAAACTTATTGATTATGGGAGGTATTTCTGAATTGGGTAAGAAACTAGATCAAATAACTCCTGCCGATTCTAAAATGCTATGATCAGTTTTGTTTGTTTATTATTCTCATATTATAGTACATTTGATGAAGTTCAGATTGAACCATTTGTTTCTGGAACAAGTTACTATCCTACTAGTCTTCTTTTATGTTATGTTATGTTCTCCAGCTTTCTTTCATTGCTATAGAACAATAAAGCTATTAATCTTACCAATTACTTTTAAAAACTTTTATAAGATTTAATTCTTATTGTTTTTCTTAAAACAAATTCTACAGAGTGGTACCCCAAAACTTACTAAGATGTTTCAGAATAAAGCCAGTTACTGAAATTATATCAAAGTCTCAAGAGTTCTCTCCTGCAATCTTAAAATTACTAATTGTCATACTCCTTAATGATTAATCTCTAAACCTCTACAGCCTGCTAAGATGTTTTTAGTGATTCTATAAACTTTTATTAACTAACTTTATTTCTGTGAACTAAGTGCTATTGGAGATTTATTTCTCCAGCCACTGACCACCCTCCTTATTTGGTAAGTCTTCTGCCTTTTGTTACTGCTCCAATTTCTGGAATCACTATTGATTGAACTTGCTTTATTGGGAAAAACCCCAAGTTCCTCTCCTTGATTCAGTTCTGATTTAAAAAAAAAATCTATATACACCTCTGTGACTTCAAACTTGACCAGTGTTGAAATTATGAGAAAAAAAAGTCTTACTTTTTTTAAATAAATAATCTAATCTCCTACAAAAAGCCTTAAATGAGAATTAGTCATTGCTTCCTGGGATATCACTTCAGCAATGAAAGTTCACCAATATTTCCCAGCCCTTAGACAATCTGACTAGCTGTGTTTTAAATCTTTCAAAGTAACAGAATCTAGCTTATAACACAAACAGGACACACGTTATTGTGTATCTTGCAAAGACACAGATATAGATAAAATGACAAGACAAATACAAACAACAAAGCATGCAAATATAATCTTACCCAGTTGACTCAGAGGGTATTCAGAGCCTGAGATATTCAGGGGAAATAGAGGAACCAACACACTAGAGGTGTGCTGAAGGGCCAAATTACAAAGGTGTATTCTTCATCAGCCAAACACTCTCTTAGCCTGCAGGAGGGTCAAAACTAGAAAGAGCAGGTAAGAACTTTCTGGCTTCTAGGGGCCAGGGTCAAACATAGCAGCAGGAAGAGTTGGTTTGAGGGAAAGCTGAAGCATGCAGAAAAAACAGCAACAACAAAGATACAAACAGCAAATTTACAGAGATATACATAGAATATCCTTACCAGAACTGAATCAAGGAAAGGGTCTTGGAGTTTTCCTTACAAAAAAAAAGGCCAGCTCAATCAAGAGTCCCAAAATGGAAGCAAGAAACTGGAGCAAGCAGAGGACTTACCAGACAAGGACAGTCAGATGCTGGAGAAATAAATCTCCAGTGGCACCTAATCCAATCTCATTGGTACCTGAAAATCCAATAATCTGGTTCTGTGTCCAATTCTAATTCTGACACCAATTAATGTCAACTATACCAGAACTAGCCTCTAATTGGAGAATGGCAAGAGTTGAACAAAGAAAGTGGGCTTCCACTTGCAAACACTTTCCTCACTTTGAAATTAATTAAACTTCTATAACTCTCCTGTCTCTAGCCTGTTCTATTCAGATCTGGCTATTCACAAAATTAGAGACTGGTTCTGGTCCAGTTGATATGGTTAATGTTTGGGGAAACTACTATGTAGTTCGTAAAATGATTGCTTTTTAAAATTTAAAAAAAAACCACCCACATGTTAGCTCATGTTCTATAGGCTCACTGAGAGCATCCTTGGCACCATTCCAATAGCAGTCAGAACAATAGAAATTTATGTCCTTCATCTTGATTCTCTATGACTTTGATTTCTTCTGCTAGGTCTCTTCTGAGAGCTTTTTATTCTAAAATGGAGATTATAAATTTGGAGGCTATGAACATTTTTGTGATATTAACTATTAAAATTTTATTATTATTTAATATTATTATTCTCTTCTAGTTCTAAAATGCAATAATTCTGTAATTCCCTAAAGTCCTGATTACTTCTTCACTGTTTTTGGCAAGTTATATTTCCAGGACTCAAGTACAATTAAAACTAACCTGAAACTCAATACTATTATTAGTATTAGATTAGATAAGGGGTTGTATAATTTTTCATTTTTGTATTCACAATACCAAATGTGGTGCCTCGCATTTGAGGTGTTTAATAAATAATAAATAAGGGGGACATAGAAGCAGCCACAAAAGTCAAACAGGTCATTCAGGCTAATAGGTCTTTATTGGGTTTATTTTAACTATGAGTAAGAGGTTTATATTTCTTAAAGGGATATTGAGGGTGAGAAGCCAAGGGCAACAAGAAAGAACCAAAGTGGTTGCCAAGCATCTTTAGGCCATGGTTGGAGGAAGAAGAAGGTTCAGCAATAGTCCTGTGGAGAAGCTGCTTCTCTGCCTTTGGGGCTCAACTTTAACTCCTGACTTGAAGTCAGGAAGCCTGGTTTCAAGTTCTGATTCTGACACCTCCAAGATGTCAAAATGACCCTGACCAAGTTATAACCTTTCCAAACCTCAGTTTTCTCATTTATAAAATTGGGATAATACCTGAATACCTGAAAGGCAAAAAAGCAGTCCTTGCCCTCAAAAAGCTCACCATCAAATGGGAGAAACAGCCAAAAAACTAGGTACAAACAGCAAAAATCTACAAAGGGAAGGTTCTAGAATTAAGACAAATTGGGAAAGGCTTCCTGTAGAAAATGGGATTTTTAGCTGGTGGCAACCCTTTTTAAATTGAGTGGATGCTCATCAGTGGGAGAATGGCTGAATAAACTATGGTATATGAATGTTATGGAATATTATTGTTCTGTAAGAAACGACCAGCAGGACGATTTCAGAGAGGCCTGGAGAGACTTGCATGAACTGATGCTGAGTGAAACAAGTAGAACCAGGAGATCATTGTAGACAGCAAGATTATATGATGATCAGTTCTGATGGACATGGCTCTCTTCAACAATGAAATGTCTCAAACCAGTTCCAATTATTCAGTGAAGAAAGCCATATACACCCAGAGAGAGGGATGTGAAATGTGGACCACAACATATCATTTTCACTCTTTTTGTTGATGTTTGCTTGCATTTTGTTTTTCTTCTCAATTTTTTTCTTTCTTGATCTAATTTTTCTTGTGCAGCAAGATAACTATATAATTATGTATACATTATTTAACATATATTTTAACATTTTTGGACTACCTGCCATCTAGGGGAGGGAGTGGGGGAAGGAAGGGATAATTTATAACAGAAGGCTTTGCAAGGGTCAATGTTGAAAAATTATCCATACATATGTTTTATAAATAAAAAGCTTTAATAAAAATAAATAAATAAATCACACACACACACACACACACACACACCAAAAAAAGAAAAGAAAATGGGATTTTTTGTTGGGACTTGAAGGAAGCCAGACCAACCAGTAATCAGAGGTAAAGAGGGAAAATATTCAAGGCATGGGTAATAACCAGATAAAATGCTCAAGGAATACAGGGTCTTATTTGAAGAACAGGAAAAAAGCCAGTGTCACTGGCTATGCAAACTTTCATGAAGGCTCCAAGAAGAGAAAAAACAACTTCTGTCCAACTAAGAGCTGAGTTACCCCTTTGCTGCGTATGCTTTTTAAGTTTGAAACCACTTTCATCTGGGCTCTGTATGGGCTCATCTCTGAGAGAATGCATCAGATTATTGAGTGACTTTCTGTCTAAAAAGTTCTTACTATTCTAATTAGCAAATAACCTTTTCAGAAAACTAATTAATTCTGGCTGGTTAATTGATAATCAATAGGGAACACACAAAATGGAGGCTCATAAGCAATATTATTAGAAAACTACTCACAGCACCTAAGAGTTTCTCCCAGAACTCTTGAGGAGAAAAGTTGTAAACCACCCTCTTGTACCCAACTAGCTAATCCTAATTGGGAGAATGGGCTGGGAGAGAGGGAGTATATTTTGTATTTGCCATGCCTGACACATGGTAGATGCCTATTAAATGTTTATTGAATTAAATTGACTAGAATTAAAACTTACAGTTACATATTAATATGGTTATTGTGTTTGACAAACTTAGCAATGGAAAATTTTCAGAAAAAACCCTCTAAAACTCTTTATGATAAACCATTTCATAAGCATTCTATTTAGACCTTGGATTGCCAAATTCACAAAGCTCAAATATATTTTGGAAACACTGTTTGAATTCATAGTAAATATTTGATTTACTTTTTAAGATGTACAAACATACATTTTTAAAGTCTCCATGTATTTGTATCAACAAACCACAAAAGTAGTCCATCATTTCCACCTCAAAATTATGAAAATCCATTAGATAATACTTTGCAACCATACCACCAAGAAGTCAATAGTTTGTGGCCATAACCAAAGAGACAAGGAAGCTCCAAACCTTTAGAATATCAGGAAAACTCCCTCATCAACCTGATATTTTCTGCACCCTCCCTCCCAACTTTGAAATTTTATTGAAGATTAGCAAATCTTCACATTGAAAAGAAGCAGAGAAATAGAAGGGTAGTACTTGGGTTTTTAAACCAAAACCTTGGAAGATCTAAATCAACAAGCTAAGCGGAACCAAAACAAATCAGGAGGTAGCCAGCACAAACTGAAAGCGAGGACAAATTTGGAAGTAAACTTTGTTAAGCAATGGACATGTTTCTTTCAAAAGGCAAGGCCAGGCTATCAAATAGAACTGTACTGCTCATTCCATTCCCAGAGTTTACCAGGGAATGAATGAGTAAGAGAAGGAACTGCAAAACCAGTGAAGAGCCAAAATGGAAAAAAAAAAAAAAAAAAACTGCCCAAGTTTCTTCCTACTTCAGATTCAGCCCATGTGAGGCTCTCATCCTCCTCCTCTGGTTTTACAGTGGCCAAGAGTAAGATAGTGAATTATAGCAGTTTGTATTACACATTCTTTCCAGAGCAAAGTAAGCAGGAGCAAGGGATGAAAGGATGTTTATTTACACCTCCTGATCCTCATTAATACAGTTCCCACATGGCCTCTGTCTAGAGCTCAGAAAAAGAGGGGGGCAGGTGGGGTGCACCACTCAAGGAAGTGACTCAAGCAGGAAACAACTCACCAGACTGGGAGAAAATAGCAGTTGACGTTTGAAATGGATTTTGTTTTCCTGCTTAGCTTTCCTTTCCCAAAAGGGTATCAAACTGACCTTGAGTACCCTATGTATAGCAGTCTGCCACATACTCTAGAGAGTCAGGAAAAGTTTCATGGCAGAAATGACCTTTGCTCTGACTATGGAGGAACCACTACAAAGATCCATGGTAGAAATCTAAAGGAGTTGAATTTCCATCAATGATCTAATAATTATTTAAACTTTTTAATGCTAATGTGATCCTTTCCTTAAAAAAAAAGTCCATTCTTCTCATTACACTGTACATCTCTGAAAAAATGAGTAATAAATAATAATAAGGATAGCTATAAAAACACACTTGGGGGTTTGCAAAACACTTCATATGTTATATCGTTTGAGCCCCACAATAGCTATATTTTTGGACTATTTTTATTGACTGATCTTTACAACAAAAGATGGGTTTTCACATAAGCCTCAATTATTGAATTTGTTATCTATTTTCTGTTGCATTCATTTAATCAATCAATCAAAATGTAATTATTATACAAGGAACTATACATAATGGGAACATAGACCCCAGGCTATGTATGTGAGAGCAGAGGAAGGGGGAAAAGTGTTTTGTTGAATTAGAGAGAAAAGAAAATGTTCAAAATTGGGAACTGGGAAGGAATATGGAATTAATCCTACCATATTCACATCTGACACCGTTTGCAGGTCATTGAATTTTGAATTGAAAGGGACCTTGAGTAAAAATAATGAATCAACAAGCATTTATTAAGCAGATGTCATGCACCAAGTACATGTTCATAGGGAGACAAGTTCAAAGGAGACAAACAAGGCTTATGTTCAAACAGATCCAAGAAGTATATTTGTCAGTATACATGGAATATATATGAAGAAAATATATATAAATACATGCAAAGTAGTTGAATACAAGGCCATGTTAGAAAGGATCATCTAAAACAATGTTCCCGAGCCAAAACTGCTCAGCAGAGGCAAAAAACAGTGGAGGATGTAAATGGCAGAAATTCTGGGAGTGGTCCTTCTGCACAGCCATATCAGCTGTGTTCAGTCCCAGGAAAGGGGTACCAGAGCAGCCAGCCCCTGGAGGCATCTGTGTCAAATGCAGCACAGAGCAGCAGAGAACCAAGAGATCACTTACATGTTCCTGTGCTCAGTACAGAGAAAATGAATCCCCAGGGAAGGATGCCCCACTCAGATGTGAACAGCTCCATTCACTCTCTATATTTATATATTCCATTTCTATTTATATATCTATAAAACATTATAGTTTTACAGATGAAGAAATAAGTATCCACAAAGGAGAAGTCACTTGCTCAAGATCACACAGGTAATAAGTAATAAGTGGTAGAGTCAGAATCTGACCCCAAGTCATTCGATTCCACACCCAGGGCTCTTTTCACTAATTTGTGCTGCCCCAATAGTAAATGCCTCACTATTTACCTCACATTCTGGATCTTAGTCTTCCAGAATGACACAATGTAATATAGGTGGCTCAGTGGATAGAGAAAATACTGGTTCTGGAGTCAGGAATACCTGAGTTCAAATCCAGTCTTAGACACTCCTGGGTAAGTCATTGCACTCTGCCTCAATTTTCTCATCTGTAAAATGAGCTGGAGAAGGAAATGACAAACCATTCCAGTATCTTTGCCAAGAAAATCCAAGTAAAGGTCAAAAACAAATAAAGTAGAAATAATAAAAGAGAAATTCATCATCTTTAATTTATATTCATTTATATACTGTTTCACATTAATAATGTTATAAGTATATATACTCATCTCCACCTGTACATATCCTACACCATTATTTTTCCCATAAGATTGTCATACTTCTGAGTAATCTTCATTTAGGGTTTAATGGAAATAATAATAAAAGCTGATGTTTTGGCACTGTTTTGAGGATTAGAAAGCACATTACATACTTTACTCATTTGATCCTCCAAACAGAGTTAACACATTGTAATTTGTGATTCACCTATCCATACTCCCAGGCTCACTTGGTTCATGGTTTTAGCCTATAGGAAAAAAAATGGAGGACCTGAATCCACATGGCATAATCTTCTCTGCTATTTGCAAGTTTACAAGTTATTAATAAAACTGAAGTCACAAGATCTTTTTTTTAATAACTCAGAGTCCTCCATTAGAAGAAACCCCCAACATTTTGGACTAATTTATGTTCTATTTTATGTTTATATACCATAAATCATTCATTGATTCTTTCTCTAGTA
The DNA here is from genome assembly GCA_023553655.1 of Myrmecobius fasciatus. Classification (NCBI taxonomy): domain Eukaryota; kingdom Metazoa; phylum Chordata; class Mammalia; order Dasyuromorphia; family Myrmecobiidae; genus Myrmecobius; species Myrmecobius fasciatus. The sequence continues at coordinate 557,670 of JAJPUD010000208.1, read as the reverse complement.
GCCTTAATATTCACAACTAAGGATATATACACACTTAGAGAAATTATGAGTAGACATAATTTTATAAGAGTAAGATGGCTTTCAAGTTACTGTAAAAATCAAAATAAAATTGCCTGCAAGAATAGAGAAATTTTGATATCCACTGTCTTTTAAAAGGGAGAGATGGGCTGTACACTTCCCCCTCCTTTTATAGATTTCAGCTCCAAATGAGCCTCCATCATGTCTAGGGGTTTCAATTTGTTATTCAGTTGTGTCTAACTTTTAGTGACCCCATTGGGGGTTTTCTTGGCAAAGACACTGGAATGGTTTACCATTTCCTTCTCCAGTTCATTTTACAGATGAGGAGACTGGCCTAGGGTCACACAGCTAGTAAGTGTGAACTCAGTTCTTCCTGACTCCAGGAGTAACACTCTATCTATTGTGCCATCGAGCTTCCCTGCCTATAACATAGTAGATGATTAATACATGTTCACTGACTGACTGAATTTTCTTTTTTAATATAAAAAAAATTAAACAAAACTGAGTGATTTTAAACTCAGTCCAGCATTCTTTCTACCATACCACTTAGCTACCAGGAAGCAATACTTAATCTTCTGCAGGAAATGGTATTTCTAAGAGTGAGGACCAACAGCGAAAGGAAGACGGGCACAGTGTCTATGATGCAGACACTGTTTAGAAGAAAGGTCTCAAAATAGGTACCTTAGAAGCCTTAATTTCATGGGAAATATGGAGGCTAACGAAGGAATAAAAAATATAAAGGCTACAATTTAAAGAATAAAAGTGTAGATAGACTGACAAGGAAGAAAATGAAGGAAGGAAATCCCTTTTAGAAAAATGTGTAAAAAAAATGAAATAAACTAACAAAACAAGTTGAAAGGGAGGAGTAGAGGGTTGATTTTTACTTGACTAATTACATGAGAAAATAAGAAGAGAAAAATTAGGTAACTAGATAAAGAAGGAAAAAAATTAAATTAAGAAATACTCCAAAACTAAAGAAAAAGGTAAAAAATAGAAGAGGTTGAAGTTGAGGAGAAGAAAGACAGTGGGAATTAAACTGCCTTAAAGTAGATTAAGAAGAAGTAATTTAAGAGACAAAATATTGTCTTTACAGAAGAAAAGGGGATGGAGATCTTGATTTAGAAAAGGAAAAAAAATAGTGATAAATGGAGGAAAATATAAACCCAACTCCCATCACTTTAAATGTGAATAGATTAAACAATTCAATAAACCAAACAAAGTGACAGGTTGAATATTTTAAAAACCCATTCTAGATTTTCCTCAGGAATCAATCACTCATAAGACTATAGTTTTCCAAATAAATTCTCATCTTTTTTTTTTTTTTTGAAAATTGGGACATTTACCCTCCTCCAAATTTTTGGTACTTCTTCCATTTTCTGTGATCTTTCAAATATTATTAACAATGGCTCATAATCACATCTGCCACTTCTTTAGTATCTGAGAATGTAGTTTCTCTGGGCCAGGGGAATTGAATTCATCAAGTGCAATTAGGTGCACTCTTACAATTGCCCTACTTATCTTGGGAATAAACCCTCTTTTCTCCGAACTTAGTCATTTTTGTTCTGTCATTTTCAGTACAAGAGGATTTCTCCTGATGTGTGTGTGTGTGTGTGTGTGTGTGTGTGTGTGAGGGGGGGGGGAGGGAGGGAGAGAGGGAGAGAGACTTACAAAGAGACAGAGAGACAGAAACAGAGAGAAAGAGGAAGAGGAAGAGAAGGAGGAGGAAGAGAGAGAGATTTGTGAAAATAAAGATGTGGTTTGTTTTTTCCATACAAGTTTACCATCTCCCTGAAATCCAGCTCCAGACCTCAGGTCTAAACACCTGGTCTCAGGCACCACAATCTGACCAAATTGATACCAGTCAGTCATCCCTAATGAGGATAAAGTTGCTGTCATGTAAGACATAAAACCCCAAATCCATGGAAAACAAGTTCTATCCACATCATTCTTCACCCTATGGCACTCCCTCTTCATCTGTGACCATAATAACCCAGGTGTCCTCCCTGATTTCTCACTCTTTCACACCCCACCCCATATCCTTTAAATTCACAAGTCCTTTTTTCTAAACATTTTTTCTTTCCTCCTGTGACTCAGCTACCATACAGACATGGACTTTTTCAATACCCTACTGGAGGAGTCTCTGTCTCTCTGTACTCAGTCATCAAATTAATTTTCCTAAAACAAAATAGTCTGACCACATTGCTGTTTGTCCTTCATTTTTGAAGCGGACCAATGGCATCACCAGGATGATGTCTTGACTTCTAGGTGAATTGGATTTAAATGAGGCAGAATTGCACAAAGTCATCAACCTCACTCTCTTCAAAAGTCATCAAAATCCAGAAGCAAGACAAAAGGCAAGATAGACTGGTGATAGCCTGGGATGCAGTGGATGTCTTTGGTGTCTTTGATGTCTGACCGAGCTCTAGATCCTCCATCGGGCCTTCTTGGACATTGGAACAGATTGTTCTTATCCATTTATTCCACCAGGGAAATCTTCACATGATTGAGGTAGACATCCCCCAAGTCACCAATGGGTTTGAGGTCAGGCTGTGGCCACTGCATGTGCTACAGATTCTGGGAGTCACAGGGGAGAGTTGGGCAAAAGCTAATTACCAAAGGTGGCTGTGCAGCCCTGGAAAGGACTCAGCAAGTCCTCCCCGCAGAGATGCTAGTCAGGGAGTACTCCTCCTTATTCAATAAACTCTAGTGATTCCCTATTACTGCCAGGATCAAATATAAAATCCTGCTTTGATTTAAAAATCCATCATAACCTGGTCCTAACTTTCCAGTTTGGTTTTTTTTTTTTTTTACAACTTACACCTTACAGGTCTCCCTCCCCACTACCACCCCCACATATATTCTTCTATCCAGTGACACCTGATTCTTTGCTAGACTCCTTGCATTCTTAACCAAGACATTCTGTCTCCTGAGTTTGAATGTTTTTATCGGCTGTCCCTCCTATTAGAAACTCTCTAGGGGTGAAGGCAAGAATGGGGTCCCCAAGGCAAGGGGAATTATGAGGTTTAAGGGAGATAATGGGCATAAAGCACTTTGTAAACCACAAGTTAGATTATTATTAGTAGCATTAGTATTAGTATTATATCGTCATCATCGTCATCATCATTATCCTATAGTAACTAGGCTCCAGGCCAGTGATTATTTCATTCCCTGAGTCTGCTATTATACTCCTGCTGATCTAAAGCTTTTTTTTATAGAGCAATTCAAGCAGTAGATTCAGGGATAAATGTTTAACATCCTGGCTAAAGGGAGGTGAAGGGAATGTTGGCACACACATTTTTAAATTTTAATCTGCATGATTAACACTTTATTAAGTCTAGAAATCAATAAAGCAATCAATCAGGTACTGATTTGTAATGACTGCTGATTTCTAAGGTATAAATGTTCACAATGAAAATTTAACAATTTTCTAGTGGTTACATCTAGCTTCATCATACTCTAGGACAAAATGTCACATCTTAGTTACTGATTACCTTTTTATAGCAAAGGAAGGAAGAAAAGAAGGAAGGAAGGAA
>JAJPUD010000208.1:520364-549119 GCA_023553655.1 Myrmecobius fasciatus | reverse complement strand
GAGGGAGGGAGGGAGGGAGGGAGGGAGGGAGGAAGGAAGGGAGGGAGGGAGGGAGGGAGGAAGGGAGGAAGGGAGGAAGGGAGAGTAAAGAGGAGGGTAGGAATGTCCAGACTGGGTAAGTATGCTGGGTGAATTAGGTCCCAAGGAGGCATCTGTCATAGATGGAATGGGGGAGAGAGGGTCTTTAATTCTCAAGAGAAATATCTCCTATTTTCATATCAATGAGGAATGATGTGTTTGTGTGATGTGTAATTGAATTGGTTCTGCGCATAGAAAGATCGTCACCAGAAAGTTTGTTTTGGATTATACCTACAATTTGAAGGCAAGAAGGTTGACTGTGACCTTCATGTTAAATCAATCAGACTGTAAACAAGCTGTTTACAACACTTGAATTAAAATCAAATTAGCAAATATTTATTGTAGGGAGGAAGAAAAAGGAAGGAGCATTTATATAGTATCTATTATGCACCAGGCACTGTGCCAAGTGCTTTAATTGAGTACTGTCAATCTATAAAGGCAATGTAGTTGGTGCTGTGGAGGGATACAAAGTTGTTTTGAGACCCAGTCCTTACACTAAAGAAGTAAGATATTGGTAGATAGTGGCACAAAGGAGACCTGTTCACTATCACTGTGACTGTATCTGAAAAGCAGTTTCTCCTTCCTTTTTCTACAACAGAGGCAGGTAAAGGTGAAGGGTGGGTGTGAGGGCAGTGGAGAGTGGAACTGAAATCTCTTGAAAGGAAGAATATAAGCAAGCTAAGGGTTGATCCAGGGTCTTGATCACTCTGCTAGTGACACTGTGTGTGGAGGGAAGGGAACTACCACCTTACCTGCCAATACCTCCATAATCAAGGGACTTCTGTGACAAATAAGAAGTTCTGGGGCTCAGCGCCAGCACTATTAGGGCTCCTACTGCTACAATTGGATGGAGACAAGGAATCACCAAGAACAGTCGCTGGCGGAAAACTGAAGTTGTCCTTTATCAGGAACATAAACTCTACCCACCGTCCTAACTAGTGTATCTGTTCCAAAATTTATCTGTTTCTTTTTAGTTTGTGTTTTGCACTTTTTTTCACTTAGTCTCTAAAAAGTTAATATTAAGATAAACTGTGGCTAACCCAATGCATTATTGATTTGTATGTATTTCTTCTGCTTAAAGTCAGTTGAAAAGGGGGTTTTGTCCAGCTACTTATAAAGAGAAGGGGATTCCCCAGCTGAGGGCTCAAAACAAAAAAAAAATAAAAATAAAAATAAAAAGCAAAAAAAACCTAAGAGATTTTATTTATAAGTATTATCATAACTTCCCCAATGTCATGTGAAGCCAGACTATTAATTAGACTACTAATTGAGGTTCAGAAAGTTCATTTGACTTGTCTATAATCATACAGCTAGTAAATGGCAAATCAAGAACTTGAACCCAAATTTTCTTTTTAATAATAGCTTTGTTATTTTTCAAAACACATGCAAATTTCAACATTCACTCCTGCAAAATCCTATGTTCCATTTTCCCACCTAGTCCACCTTCTAGACAGCAATATAGGTCAAACATGTGCAATTCCTCCAAATATATTTCTACATTTATCATGCCGCACAAGAAAAACTAGACCAAAAGAAAAAAAGAGAAAGAAAGCAAAAAGCAAGCAAACAACAACAACAAAGTGAAAATACTATGTTGTAATCTATACCCCCAAAGTCTTCTCTCTGAATATATTTGGCTCTCTCTATCACAAGTCCATTGGAATTGACCTAAATCACCTCATTGTTGAAAAGAGCTGAGTTTATCACAGTTGATCATCACATATTGTTTCTGTGTACAGTGTTCTTTTGGTTCTGTTCATTTCACTTAGCATCAGTTCATAAAAATCTCTCCAGGCCTCTGAAATCATCCTTCTGATCCTTTCTTTTAGAACTATAACATTACATTACATTCATATGACATAACTTATTCAGCCCTTCCCTAGCTGATGGGCATCCAATCAGTTTCCAGATCTTGCCACTATAAAAAAAGCTGCTACAAACATTTTTGCACAATTCCTTTTTTTTATGATCTCTTGAGCCCAAATCTTTTAATCCTAAATTTAGCACTATGTATTCCATTGTTAAACCACAAATAAATAGATCTAAGAATCATTGACAGAGAAATATAATAATAATAATAATCCAGGGGTGGGGTGATTAGAAATAATGTTGAGTAGTGGTATCAAATTTAAACAGAACTTGGCCACTAAAGCATATATTAGAAATCTAATGGATGCATACTGATTTAGAAAACCATATATTAGAATTATCAATGATTTGTTGCATTTTATTTACCTTGTTAAATATTTCTAAATTACATTTTGATCTGGATTGGGTAAGGAGTTTTGTGGGCAACACACAATCCATAGCCATATGTCTGACACCTTGGCTATAGCAGGAAAAAAGGAGAAATCCCAGGAGAGAACTTTGGAGAAACACTGGCAATTTGTAGGTGCTAACTGGATGTTAGGGTTTTTTTTTTTTTTCCTTCTCTCTTCCTGTCCCTTTAATGATGACTTCCTTAAAAAAAAAAAATTCTACTAGAAAGTTAGAATATCTAGTTACTCTTTGTAAACTCTAAGACATTTTGAACAACACAATTCAAGCACTTTCTTATTCAATAATTATCTGTAGACTTATTGGTAATTTTAAATAACCTTTCCTAGATTCTTTGTTGCACAAGTTGTCTATTTAAATTTATCATAGAGGTAGTAGGTGAAAATTGAGAGAACACTTTAAAAACAGAAGCTATCACTAAAAATGGTTTTAAAAAATGAAAAATAAGAATGTCCACTGGAATCAGGATGAAAAAACCTATTAAATCTCTGCTCTAAAACTAGCTACTTCTGAGACCAGCCCTTAGCAATTTAATGTCCCTGAACTTCAGTCCCTTCAACTATAAAGTGAGAATAATAATACTTGCCTATCTCTCTCACAGGTTTTTTTTAATCATTTTGCAAATATTAAAAAAATTATAAATTGAATAGACTTATGACTCTGGGCAAGTCACCCCCTAAAAGCCATCAGGTGACCCCTTAAATTCACAAATTACAAAATGTAAATCTCATTGGTAGAGAGAGGAATATCCTCACCAGCTATTCCCTCTAGCAAAGAAATCATAGATTCAGTTTTCAAAATAAAATAAAATAGAACTCTTGTTTCACTGGGTCAATTTTCCAAGGTCCCTGATTATATGGGAAAAAATCCAAAATGTTGCTCCTAGACAAAAATCTTTTTCTATCACCATCACTCCTATCTTTCCATTCATCTGCAGTGTTAGACATATGTTACTTTCACTTCAGCGGGTTACAATTTAACATGTGCTCAATGTCATAATACTAGACTGTAATCTCCCTGAGGGGCAGGGGCTATGTATCACTAATTTTAGTATCTGTCCAATGAAGTTGCACAGTGCTCTGCATGTCAAGTATTTAGTGATAGTAAAAAGAATAATAGTAATAATAAAAGCAATAACAATGAGTTAACATTTATCCAGAGTTTTAATATTTACAAAACATTTCATCTATATTATCTCATTTAACTTGATGACTACTCCATGAGTTAGATGCTATTACTTAGCCCCATTTTACAAATAAAGTAACTGAGACTCATGGAAATTAAATGATTTTTTCAGTAAATATCTGAGGCGGAATTTGGGTTCAAGTCTTTCTGATTCCATATTCAATATTATCTAAAATATGTTTGATATATGAATAGATGAATAGTTCAATCCTCATGTCTGACATTTACAAGAGGCTTTAAAGTCTGTGCATTGTGTATCAGAAGTTCCATTCATGGAAAGGAAAAGCAGCTGTGTGCCCAAGGCTATCTGGGTACAAGGCTTTCAGCTGCCAGATATTCCAAGCCCAGCTTAAGAGCATCAAGAAGTAGCCTCAGGGCTTGAGCTTGGTCATTTTGGAAAATGGAAAGTGATGTGGGTGTGGATGTGTGACAGAAGGAATGTGGACTTAAAGCTACTTTTTGTTCAGAAGCAAGGAGGCTGATGGGCTTTTGTTTTAAAAATGGTTGGGGAGGGGCAGGAGAGTCTGAAAAAGAGTGAGTAAAGAGAAGAATCAGTAAATGGAGAGAGACTTGAGGAGGAGAGAAGGAAGTGACTCACTGAATGCTAGGCTAAAAACTGAGATGGGGAACTCTGGCTATGTATGCATCCAGCCCTGGGCTAAAAGAAATTGTTTTGGGGGACAGGACAGTAAAGTGTACTTTTATGAGAAACAGAGAGAGAAAGAGAGATAGCCAGAGACAGAGACAGAGAGAAGCAGAGAGACAGACATAGAGAAAGTCCGAGAGATTCAGAAAGAGAAATAGAAAGACAGAGAGACAGATAGAAAGACATAGTAAGAGAGAGACATAGGGACAGTGAGAGAGACAAAGATAGAGATGAATAAATAAATGATCAATTAACTAAAATGAATAAATGAGAAAATAAGTAAATGGATGAACAGATAGATAAATTAAGGTATATAATATGAGCACAAAAGAGCAATTGTAAGAGAAAAAGACATTAAAAATATGGATAAAATAAGAACAAATCTTCATTGGGGGCTTTCATTCTCTTGGGACGCTCCCAGTGGTTAGAAACTAGAGGCTTAGGGAGCAGGGGCAGACAACCAGCTCCAGAAGAGAAGGTAGCTCTGTCATCAGATGCTAAAACTATTTAGAAATATTGTCACTCTGGGGCAGCTAGGTGACACAGTGGATAGAGTACCAGCCCTGAAGTCAGGAGGACCTGAGTTCAAATATGATCTCAGACACTTAACATTCCCTAGCTGTGTGGCCCTGGGCAAGTCACTTAACCCCAATTGCCTCAGCAAAAAGCAAAAAGAAAAAGAGAGAGAGAGAGAGAAATATTGTCACTGTATATCCCCTCCCCAATATCACTTGAACAAAACAATAAGGCTAATAATAATAGCTTGCAAAGCAATTTACATCTTTTCTCATTTGATCATTTCAATAGCCCTGTGAGGTTGGTGACATTATTATTCTCTTTTTTAAAAATTAAGAAATTGAGGTTGATAAGATGATTTGACCAGGTTCATAGTTAATAAGTGGAATTTGAACTCAGGTCTTCTGATGCAATCTAGAGCATTATCTACTGTCAAATATATACACATGGTACCCTATGGGGATTTTTTCCCCTACAAGACTGTCCTTGAAGCTTTTTTTTTAACCCAAGCAGATATTCCCCAATTTCCATAGTTTTATACTGTTCCTCTTACATTGCCTAATTAATGATCATATTGTCCAAAGGGTAAAGAAGAGGGGCATAGTGATCACAAAAAGGTTGAAACATCACCAATAAGGAAATACACAGAAAATATTACATAAAAGATGTTTTTTTTTTTTTAAAGAAATAAGTAATCAACAGAGAAGATGGTCCAGTTACATGAAGAAGATGAAAAAGAACCAATGGATAATTTCATGTGCTTCACTGATGTGCTTCACTGATATACTCAAGATATAAGGAAAAGTTAAAAAAAAAAAAAGGCCCCTCTTACATTGGATTATGAAAAAAACTTGCTAAGGACAAGCAGGCAAGACTATATTTTAACTCATGTCTTTGAAAAGAAGACCCTCATCATTGAATCCATTGGAATGCTGAAGAATTATATTTCCTAATTTTTTTTTTCCTGAGGCAATCCGGATTAAGTGATTTGCCCAGGGGTCACACAGCTAGGAAGTATTAAGTGAGGTCATATTTGAACTCAGGTTCTCCTGACTTCATGGCTGGTGCTCTATCCACTGTGCTACCTAGCTGCCCCTGAAGAATTATATTTCTAGAATTATTTTTTTACTCTTGAAAACAAAAAAGTAAAAAAGAAAATAAATATTTATTTAACTCTTTATATGGCAGGCAGGATAATGGATAGCGCTAAAGGCATGAAGCAGGGGAATCTCCCTTAGTTCAAATTCAGTTTCAGACATTTATTAGCTGTGTGACTCTGTTCAAGTCACTTAATCCTGTCTGCCTCAAATTCTTCATCTGTAAAATGAGCTAGAGGAGAAAATGGCAAAACACTTCAATATCTTTTCCAAGAAAACCCCAAATGGGATTACAGAGAAAGGGCACAACTGAAGCAACTGAAAAAAAAAAATATACATGAAACAGTATGCTAAAGACTTTACAAAAATTATCTCATTTGATCCTCACACCAGCCTTAGTACATAAATATTAGCATCCCCATTTTTCCTTGGAGAAACTGAGGCCAATAGAGATTAATTTGGACAAGGTCACAGAGCTGCTATAAGGCTACATTTGAACTCAGATCTTCCTGATTTCATGTCCTTCCTCTAACCACTTTCCTCAGGGGATACCTAAAGTCTCTCAAACCTAGTGAGCCTCCTGGTGATTCATAATGAAACAAATAATTGCACTAGAAGAACCCTACAAAGAGTTAATAGGGATTATCAAGACCAGAGGAAGAAACTGAGAAATTTAGCGCCATGGGTAATATTTTCATCATTGCTGACACCTGAAGGTAGAACTTTGGAAGAAAAAGCCAGATTTAGGGAGTAAACAGTTGATTAATAACGTGATGTCTGAGACAGGGATTTGGATTCCTGGTCCACTATTTAAAATATAGCAATAAACGGGCTCTTGGCCAAGGATAAAATGTACCTAATGAGAACTGGTAAATCTTTTTTCATAGAGTCTTTTAAATCCGAACAAAGGAACTTTAGACTAAAAAAGAGAATGGGGAGACAATTCCCCAAATATATCTGCCAAGTCAGGTCCTGTGAAAAAGAAGCCTATAAAAAAGAAAAAAGAATAGCAGTGGAGGTGAAGAGAAATTCACAGAGGATAGTATCTCAGAAGACAAACAACAATGAAAGCTATAGTCCATACACAAATGCACAAAGCACAGTTAATGAGGTGGACTAGAAATACTAAAGCAATGAGATAAACTAGACTGAGATGGGGGAAGGGAAGTGAGACTGGCATGTGATTATGAAGGTTATACCTAATTCAAAAGGAAATAAGTGAATAAAAAGGGTCATATTGGATCATTGCTGCTTCTTTTATGTGCTATTATTATTTTCCAGTAACTCCCATCCACCTATAATAGAACTCTCCTTTGCAAACAACAAAAAAAAGTGGGGGGAGAGAATCAGTTAAGCAAAACAAACTGACCCACTGACTATGGCTAAATGCATGTTTCTTGCCTGTAATCTACCATCTCTCTATAAAAGGGAGGTATCTTTGCTTCATCAGTAGTATTCTAAAGCAAAGTTTCTGACCCCATGTGGGGTCACCTAACTAAATGAGGAAAAAAAAGGTATCAAATATTCCACCATGATTTAATTCTTTATGTAAAAATAAACAACATATATATCTCAGTATGTAAATGTGCTTTTGTCTTTAATAAATAATAAAAGTATGTGCATACCAAAGAATTGTTTTAATATAAATTTCTTTATTATTTAATATCAGTAAATATTTTATTTGTACACCTATTTGATAGATTTATGTACCCGAGATCACATAAAAATTTCTCAGGCAAAAAGGGATTGTGAGTAGAAAAAGTATAAGAAGTCCTGCTCTAGAGTTAAGATTGTCAGTTACACTGATTTGAGTTCTGATATCTTTTAGTTCCGATTTCCTTTACATTATTGTAGTTATTGTGAATATTATACTCAGCTCTTCACGAATTTCTCAGAATTTTTCTTATTTGTCATTTCTTACATCATGGCAATATTTCATCACATTCATATGCCATAATTTGTTCAATCATTCTCCAAAGGTTGCTAATTATTTTGTTTCTAGTTTTTTCCTCCCACAAAAAGTGTTGCTATAAGTATTTTGGCATATACAATCTTTTCAAAGGGTATGAAGTTTAATCACTTTTGTGGCATAGTTTTTTAGGGTTTGTTTTGTTTTTTTTTTTCCCCAGACAACTGAACCAAATCACATGAATTTCTTCAATCTGGAAACATTAAATGATAAGAAGGTATATTCTAAGAAAACCTAGTAATGGAAGGGTCAAGTGTGATTTTCATACTATTTCAATGGAGGAAAAAGTAAAAGTGATTATCACAGAAATATACTACAGACCACCTAGTATAAGGAAATATTATATGAGGAATTGAGGGAAAAATCACAAACAAGACTCAGTAAGGCATGACATTCATTATAGTGATAGTGATATAGTGACAAATATTTGGACATCAAGCTGCCTTAACTCTATTAAAATCAGACTCTAATTTTTAAAAAATTTTCTTAATAGTAATTTCATTCTTCAAAAGATGATGGAAGTAATCTGAGTAACTTTACCTGGCTACTCTCAAAAAGTCATCAGGACCAGATGAAAGTTCCAGAATATTGAGGTAGGAATGGGAGAGAGTGGGAATGATGGCAGATGTGTTTGGAAAGATTGCAGAGAATAGGAGAGATGATGTAGAACTAGTAAAGTAAAAATGTTTTACCAATTTTCAAAAAAGGGAAGAGGATTTACTCTTTGAACTATAAGCCAGTAAGTTTGTCTCTGAATCTAGTCATTCATGAATGGCACACTCAATAAATTTGTCGATGACACAAACCGGGAAGAAATAATTGATATACCGAATGACAGTCAGGATCCAAAAAATTCTTGACGGTCTAGAATAATGGACTGAATCAATCATATGAGATGGAATATAATTAAGATGAATTTGAAGTTCTACTCCAAGGTTAAAAATAATAAATGCTGAGTATAGGATGAAGACTTATGGTTTGATAATAGTTTATGAAAAAAAGAAATAAGAATTTTAGGGTACTACAAACTCAATAAGTGATAATAATATAATATGACAAAAAAAAACTTTATGAGATATTTGGCTATATCAAGTAACCTGGCATCTCCTGTTGTCTGCCCTCTGCAGTGGTCAGACAATATCTGAGATGTACTCAATGCAAGTTCAAAGACATTGACAATCAGGGCATCATGTCCATGGTGGTGGATAATAGTGGCCCTGAATAACATGCTATAGAGATAATCATGAAAGACTTGACTAATTAAAAGATAACCAAAGTCAACTATTTGAAGGATTGTTACAGAAAAGAGAAATTTGATTTGTCCTGCTTAGTGCCAAAAGTAAGAATTAGAAACAGAGATACATCTAGACTTGCTGTAAGGAAAAAAAATTTACAGGCACCGGTCTTCAATTAGTTGGTCTGTCAAGTAGGATTTATTAGGCATATAATATGAGCCAGGCATTATGTAAGGTGCTGGAGATATAAAGATAGGGGAAAACAGTCCTTATTTTCAAGGAGATAACAGCCTAATGTGGGAGACCACAGCAAGAAAGATAAGTAGAATAAATTCAAGATAATTAACTGAGGGAAGGCACTAGAATTAAAGGTGATCAGGAAAGGCATTTTGAAAAAAAGATTTCAGCTGTGGCTTGAAGGAAGCCAGAGGAGCCAGGAAGCAGAGATGAGATGGGAGGCAATTCCTGGTGACAATTCCAGGCATGGGGGACAACCAGTGAAAATGCAATCAGTCAAGTGTCCTGTCCAAGGAAAAACAAGGAGACACATCACTGGTTGACAGGGTATATAAGGTTTAAGGAGGTACAGGGAGAATAAGATTAATAAATAAGGTGTAAAAAGACATTTTGTATCTCATGGGTTGGGCTGTGAAGTGTTTTGAATGCCAGAGGATTTTACATAAGAATGCTAAAGATGATAAAGAACCAGGGAAGCTGATCACATGACACAGTTTTAACTGTGCTTTAGAAAGATCAATTTTTTGGAGCCAGTGATGTGGGAAATTTTAGGGACCTGCATCTCGAAGTCAAGACAACTGGCATATGGATGGACATTTTGCAATGACTAGGAATACTTTTTTTCCTTTGGTTTTAAGTCCTGGGTGCAGGGAATGGAGTTATCACCCTGGAAGCTCAGGCCATGGGGATTTTAGGAAGAGGGGATTCTAGGAGAAGGTGATGTAGCTAGTCCAGAAGAAGCAGCTAGGTTTTTAGATATCAGTGGATCATGGGTAGAAGAAAATTTTGTACTTTGAATTTGGTGGGATTAAAGTTATGTAATAACTAAAATGAATTGTGAAATAATCCTCCCTACCCTTCATTCCAGAGATGGAGATGGTTTAAGGAGAGGTTATACCCCTGAGGTACTGGGATAAATGTTTGCTTGTTTGCTCTTGTTATACTTTTGAAATAAATATTCCTTTGAAAAAGCTAAAAAAAAAAAATCAATTTTTTGTGAAGGTGGATGGAGTGAGGAGAGGTTTGTAGTCTACCAAGTAGAAAAAGTTTAAGAAGTCCTGCTCTAGAGTTAAGATTGGCAATTACATTGATCTGAATTCTGATCTTTTAGTCCCGATTTCCTTTACATTATTGTAATTTTTGTGAATATTATACTCAGCTCTTTATGAGTTTCTCAGAATTTTTCTCATTTGTCATTTCTTACAGCATGGAAATATTTCATCACATTCATATGCCATAATTTGTTCAATCATTCCCCAAAGGGTGCTAACTATTTTGTTTCTAGTTTTTCCTCCCACAAAAAGTGTTGCTATAAGTATTTTGGCATATATACAATCTTTTCAAAGGGTATGAAGTTTAATCAATTTTGTGGCATAATTTTTGAGTTTTTTTCCAGAGAACTGAACCAACTCACATGCCTACCAACAATAGAGTAATATTTATCCAATCCGGAAACATAAAATGATAAGAAGGTAGACTATTTCAGCAGTCTAGGTTTGAGATGATGTGGTCCTACACCATGGGGGTGGCAGGATTAATTGATAGGACTTAGCTATTTATTGATTAAGTGAGGGAGTGACCCATAGGGTCAGTAAGTGGTAGAGGGAATGTGATGGAATGACATTTTCTTCTTTCTCAAACAGAAGCAAGATGCCCACTTGTCAGAGATGTTGACAAAGAGACAGCTATTCATGTCTAGGTCAGACTTAGGTGGCTCTTTCCAACTCAGAAGTTCTGTGATTCAAATGCTCACTGACTTGGTCTGCTCATTCTGTTATGTCTGCTAATATGTGAATGCAGGAGGGATAGTATACCACCCAACAAAGAGAAGACTTGTTTTATGCCTCTTCTAAAAACTATGTGAGAAATGTTTTGAAATTCCTTCTGATACATTCAGACTCATATTGTTTTTCTTTTTAAGGTAATATGAAGTGTTCCAATAGCTCTCAGGAGAATGTCAGACAGAATGATTTCATGGCATTATTTCCAAGTACCCCTTTTGCTAGTCTAATCCTGAAAAGCTATAGTTTTATTTCTAGATTTGAGTAAGAGAATAATAGAAGAGAGAAAAGAGAAAGATTTTTGTCAAGCTTTTCTTTTAAAAGTACTTTTTTCAGTTAAAGACACACCATAATCATCATCTACTAAGGATCTACTATCATCATCTCAGTTAGCTCCAAGGTTATTGGAATGGTTTTGAATGTTTTACTATAGAAAATGTTCTAGCTACAGGAAAATTTAAAAAAAAAAAATAAGGCATCAGCTCAAACTTTCTTGCATAGCTTCAGCTCAGAGACCTGGAACAGCTAGATCATCACTAAAGGCCTTTCTAAGTTAAGACAACAAACAAAATTATTATTAATAATTTTCATTATTCTTATTTTAGAGACAAATTTGTGATATGGTACAGTTAAATTTCATATAATGTACATTTATGATAAAATAGAACTCATATAAATAATTTGTCCCCTACAATTATGTATATCCAGTGGGGCCCAGAGCATATTTTAACATTTATATTATTATAGATATTTATTTCTAATACACATAGGAGACTGAGGCTCTTCCTGTTTCCAAGGTTATTTGCATTTCACTGGAAAAGAACATGGATTGAGTCAGAGGAGCTGGGTCCAAATACCATCTCTGATAATTATAAATGGGTGTGATCTTGGACAAGTAACTTTCCTATACTTTTGTTCTCTTACCAATAAAATGAAGGTGAGAAGGTGCCTTACTAAATGTCTTTGAAATGTCTTCTAACCCTAAATCAATGATCCTATAACTTAAAAGGTTTGCAGAGCACCCTTTCTCTCTCAAAAAGAAAAAAAAAAAAAAAAAACTTACATGATGGAACTTCAGGCCAATGAGGCAATTTATTTGGGGTGGGGGAAGGATCTTTTCTTCTGCCTTTTATATTACTACCTTTAGACTACCTATACTGTATTACTATATCAGGGTGGCTCCAAGTTCCCATCTTCAGACCTCACTGGACATTTGACTTTTAGTTGAGACTCAGAAACGAGGCTAAGAGATCAAAAAACAAACCACTTGTCACTATTCGTGAAAGACTCTTAATTTAGGGCCTCAATTTTTTTTTGTATCATTAAATTTTTCTGATAATCCAGTAAAGTCTATAGTCCTCTTTCAGAATGTTTAAGAAAAAGAGGGGCAACTAGGTAGAGCAATGGATAGAGCACCAGCCCTGAAGTCAGGAGGATCTGAGTTCAAATATGGTCTCAGACATTTAACACTTCCTAGCTGTGTAACCCCAATTGCCTCAGCAAAAAGAAAAAAAAAAAAAAAAAAAAAGAAAAGAAAGATTATGATAAACTTCAGTTAAATGCGAGTGAAAATGAAGATGTATTTTTTTTTCACTAACCAAGATTATGGATCACTTGAAATTATTTTATGGATTCCCAAGAAGCAATAAATTAAATATATCTGGTTTACCTGCAGCAGCATTATTTACACAAAAGATTTCATCACATAAGGCCTCTGATTATTGCTCTGAGCTGATAATCATTTTGCTTTTCCATCTTCTGAAACTAAAGACAAAGAGCATTTTCCCTTAATGCATTCCAACTCTGTGAACAAAGCCTTTCCTGGAAAGAAAAGGATCTGGAATCAGTAGCCTATTAGTATCATGTTAGCTTGTTAATAAGGGCTATAGTGGGTGATTCCTGGAATCAGTAACATTTTAGGGAGGGAATATTAATAGCCTATTATCATATTAGAAAGGGCTTTCTTAGGATTTCCCTTTCATCCTCTCTCATCAACTAAATGCAGTGATCCTTCAGATGGGAAAGGTAGTTTAACATAGAACTATGAATCAAGAGAGTTTGAAGGGAAAGACTTAATAGAGTTCCTCCCTTCTATCATTAAGAAAAGATTTGGCCATTATTAAATTAAGCACCAAAATAAAACTGCTCCTCCATGAATCTGGAGTTAAAGGTGAGGTGGTATTAGAACATGAAGCTAAGAAGGAATACCGTGTGTTCATTGACATCTGGCACACTCACTCCAGTTTGAAGCAGAGCATTAACGAAAAAGATCAGAATGGAAATGTTCTTTTAGCCTAATTCACTGGCAACTTCACAGCATTCAAATGGTAGTACTGAGTTGCCCCAATGAGTCAGACAAGATAAATATTTTGGTGCTGAGCTGTGTGGTCACACTCAAAGGGACACAACATTTATAGAATTCATTTTGTAGATTTTGTGGAGTGGGAAGGGAACTTAAAGGGACATTGAGTCCAACTCCTTAATTTTGCAGATGAAGAAACTTGAGGGTGAGAGAGGTAAAGAGACTGCCTGTTCATAGGCAGCTAGAGATTTTTTGCTTTAGTCTTGCTGAGAGAATGCTGAACTAGGATTCAGGTAAACCTGTTTTCAAACAATGATTTAGTTGAGTGACCCTAGGCAAATCACGTCATCTCTTTGAATCTCAATTTCCTAATCAGTAGATTGGAGATGGTGATAATGATACCTATCTCTTAAAGCAAATAAGACAATCAAGTGAAATAGCACTTAAAAGGTGCTTTCCATGCATCAAAGCACTATATAAATATCAACTTCCTAAAAACCTGCTCTTTTTTGTTGTTTCTTTCTTTTCTTTTTTTTTTTTTGCCAATATTTTGTGTTTTGAGTCACATAAAATACTACTACTAATAATGAGAATATCAACAACAACAATAATAATAACTATACTCGAGTTTCTTCTTTGTTCAAGTATTTGATGATATTCAGGCCCAAAATTAGGAAAGGAAATTTTAAAAGGAAAGTGTAAAACAAAGCAATGTATAACAATAGTGACATTAATTATGTATTCCATTAACTTGAGATTGCATTTTGAGTTCATTCATTACCAGACATTTCCTAAGGCCTACCTAGCAGATATTTAATGCTTGTTGAATTGAAGTGAATTAAATTCAATTGAGCAGAAGTGGGATTTATATCAACCCCTCATTTCCATTTAGTGATTTTTTAAAATCATTATTGCTCATTAACATTGTATTTTAATTATCCTGACTGTACCTAAGTCCCTTAGGATGTAGTAGATAATTTAAAATGTATATTTAATTTTTTGTAATGTACTTACAGCAACTTTTTTGTTTCCTGATCTTAGTTCAAGTTCTCTGAGGCTTTGAGGCACATGTGGTTCAATTAAAAATGCCATTCTCTGATTTCTTAGGAAGGTTTGGGGAATGCAATGGGGATACAACTTGGAGGAGTTAATTGGCAGTTAAGTACCAAGTTACCTCTCACATCTGAAAGAACACTGTATTTAGTCAAAGAATAAGTCATGGGCCAAAACTTCCTATTTCCTGTCTTTCAATTTTGGGTGAAGCTATGTGACCCCCAGAGAGTATGAATGATAGGAACTTTTCTACAGAAGTAGTTAAGGGAATAAGAGGAACAGGCAATTACAAGGAAGGAAAGGGGGGAAATTACACTATAATTTTATTATATATTTAAAAGGAATAGCAAGTTGTACATAATAGATTTGCAGTTTTTTGTGGAAAAAAAAGAAATAAAAGAAAAAAAGGATAAAAAGTTTATAATATCCTTTTACAGAGAAGAGCCATGTCCTCTAAAATTAAGTAACTCCCTCTTTTTTGAGAGGGAGATGTTTCTTGTTCTGTGTCCAGCTGCTCTGAGCTGGCACAAACAGGAAGTTGCAAAAGACATGCAGCACTGACTGATTATGCCATACTTCTTTGTCACCTACATGGCCCCACAGTATAGTATCTCCAGCTAATAAGGAATGAAAAAAGCAAAAAGTGATTTTCCTCCGGAATCTAATTATATTGCCTAACTGATGGGTTCTTTTCATTTACATTTAGCATTGAACATATGTTTAGGATTGGCAGGGACCTTAGAAGTCATTTAGACCAAACTCCCTCATTTTATAGAGAAAGAAACTGACAGGAAATGGAAGACAGGGGATTTGAACTAAAGTCCTCTGACTTTGAGTAGAATATAAATTTCTTGAGTATACTTGGATTGTATTGGTTTTTAATTAGTATTCCCAACCCCCACCTACCATAGTGTCTGGAACTTTGCAGTTACTTAATAAATGTTTGTTGATTATTGGTTGATCCTTAATACAGCCTCACAGGTTTATCATACATTAATATCTCTTTAATACTTCAAGGTGAGAATCCATGATTCCATCAGTATAGGAAATTCCTTAAAATTCACATTCATTCAAGATATCCCAAAACTTTAGTAGCTAAATACTTCACTAAGATTTGGGGGAAGCTCTGTAGAATGCATTAAGGCTTATAATATGCTCTACTTCAAAACAACCCTTTAAATATAGTAGTATAATATTATCCTTTTTTCACAGATAAAGAAAATGAAACAGAGGGCTGTGATTTACCATGGGTCACAAAAATAGTAATTTCTAGAACTGGTCTTCTCAGAACATTATGACACCCCCTCAATGCTCACTCTCTTAACCTCCACTCTTAATGGTAGGCTGAATCCTCAGAAGACAAATGGATATTCCTCCCCCTCAGGATTTTAGGGACCCTGAAGGTTTTAAGTTTCTGGTATTACTTCATACTAGTGTGCTCGCCAATATCAATTAATCAATAAATATCTTTTAGATTTTATGAAGAGATTTATGGAGAAGGTATAACAAGGTTGAAATATTATATCCCCCACAACTGAAAAATGTACTCTCTCTTCTTCATATCCACAGTCTGTGGAAAGGGTGTTCTCAGAGGGTGGGGAGAATGGGGTAATCTAGGAATTCAGCCCCTGTGGGATAGCCTTCAAATGGGAGTATTATTCCTTGCTTAATTGAAATGACTCCTTGCAGGGCAGACCCTTACCTCTCACTGGATTCAGCTGTTGTGGCTAGAAGATTTTCTTGACTAAATCCATTGGTGGAATCTTTTTTTTTTAATTAAAGCTTTTTTATTTTCAAAATATATGCATGGATAATTTTTCAACATTTACTCTTGCAAAACCTTGAGTTCCCATTTCTCCCCCTTTCTTCCACTCTCTCCCCTAGATGACAAGTAATCCAAAATATGTCAAACATGTTAGAAGTATAGTTAAATCCAACATATGCATATGTATATTTATACAATCATCTTGTTGCACAAGAAAAATCTCTCTGGGTATGGATGGCTCTCTTCATCAGAACATCATTGAAATAGGTCTGAATCATCTCATTGTTGAAGAGAGTCACATCCATCAGAATTGATCATCATATAATCTTGTTGTTGCCGTGCACAATGATCTCCTGGTTCTGCTCATTTCACTCAGCATCAGTTCATGCAAGTCTCTCCAGGCCTCTCTGAAATCATCCTGCTGGTCATTTCTTATAGAACAATAATATTCCATAACATTCATATACCATAATTTATTCAGCCATTCTCCAATTGATGGGCATCCATTCAGTTTCCAGTTTCTAGCCACTACAAAAAGGGCTGCCATAAACATTTTTGCACATATGGGTCCTTTTCTCTCCTTTAAGATCTCTTTGGGATATAAACCCAATAGAAACACTGCTGGGTCAAAGAATATGCAGTTTGATAACTCTTTGGCCATAGTTCCAAACTGCTTCTCCAGAATAGTTGGATCTCTTCACAACTCATTGGTGGAATCTTTAACAGGTTTTCTGACCATTTGGAGTTTACAGTGTCATAATCTGCCTCTTCTGGCTCCAGATACTCATTCATAGGTGAATCAATAAACACACAATAAAAAAGGCATCATTTATTCATGGTCACGTAGCAGCTAAAATGGAGACAACCCCACCCAACAATTCACAGTGGTTCCTGAATCATTCATGCCAGGGATGAGATTTAGAAACTGTCTGCACAAACCTTTTGTATGCACACTCAATTCAAGATTAAAGACTTGCCATCACCACCCAATAAACCAACAGGAAACAGTCAAAGGATACTAGTGAATGTTCTTCCATTTAGAATGCCAGGGAGCAAGTGCATCTAGCCTTCATCATGGTTGGAACCAGGAAGGAGATATTGTGCATGTTCTAAGAACTGAGCTCTCATTGAGACAGGGCTGGTCCCTCCATTACAATGACATTAATAATAATAACTTGCATTTATGTAGTACTTTGTAGTATATAGAATAGACCATCAGAGATACTTCCTCTGTCCAGTCTAAGATATAGTGAAACCTTCAAGAAAGACCCAAACTCAGTCAGAGGACATGATATTATTTGCAGGTATGATCTTGAGAGGAGGAAGGTTCCTTCATACAATAGGAACAAAGCTAAATAGGCTTTGTCTCCAGGTCAGAAGAGCTAAATTTTGGTCCAGTAACAAATGTCCTTTAGTACCAATCATGGTGTTGACATGTGATTATAGAGTGTTCAAGTTATACTTACTTCAGCATTCATTCAGCATCCCACCCTCCTCTTTGCTAAACTGGATGGTATGGCTGTCATAGCATTGGAAATGGAGTCAAAAGACCTGGATGTAATGACATTGCCATTTAACTCTATGAAAGTGGGCAAGTA
Organism: Myrmecobius fasciatus; assembly: GCA_023553655.1. Classification (NCBI taxonomy): domain Eukaryota; kingdom Metazoa; phylum Chordata; class Mammalia; order Dasyuromorphia; family Myrmecobiidae; genus Myrmecobius; species Myrmecobius fasciatus. The sequence goes on along the minus strand of JAJPUD010000208.1, from coordinate 531,380 downwards.
AACTAGCCTCTATGAACCTGTTTCTTTATTTATTAAACATTGACTCACGTTTCAGGACTATTGTCAGCAAAGTCCTTTTTAAGGTATGAAGTACTATAGAAATGTGAACAATTATTCCTATTGACCCATTATTTCTGTTACAAAAGCTATTTTTATCCAGCATTCCTATAGCCTTAATATACTTAGTGGACAACAGTGGGTACTAATTACCAAAAGTTTGATCATGGTCACATGGAAGTTGTACTGGAAAGAGACAGTCCTAATCAACAATTCACAGCAGTTCTTGCCTCATTTATACTAGGAATGAACCTGAGAAATTGTCTTCTCAAACCTTTTGTATACTAAGTAATCATAATAATAAAGTGGTAGTGAAATAAATATATATTTATATAAAATAAATGTTTTCTTCATTGAACAATATTGCTGTTACTATGTACATTGTTCTCCTAGTTCAACACACTTTACTATGCATCTGATAATGTAAGTCTTTCCACATTTGAAATAAATATTTAGATAACATTTACTGTCAGGCATCATTCTAAGTACTTTGCAATTATTATGTCATATATTATATATCATATGTAATATATTACATATTATATCACCTAGGTGATATAATTGATAAATGGAACCTAGGAAGTAGGTGCTATTATCATCCCCATTTTTACAGATGAGAAAACTGAGGCAAACAGTGACTAAATGACTTGCCCAGAATCATACAACTAGTAAATGCCTGAGAGTGGTAATTCAGGTCTTCCTAACTTCAGGCCCAGCACTTTATCCTTGATACCATCTAGCTTCCTTAAATCTCATAAATGCCCCAGATTTATCTAATACATACTCATGTACAGCCCAGGAAAGAACATTATTTTCTTGGGTCCAGAGGCAGCATAACACATTGCCCATTAGGATGGATCACCTTTAAAGCAAAGAAAGGTACTTTGCCTAAAAACACATTGCATCCTCAAATTTGGCAATAAAATATGTCTTCCCACATTTTAAAGTGTATACCAAGTGAGTTAAAACTCCACAAAATCATACTGTCTCAAAAACAGTGGAAAGAGCCCTGAGTCTGGAGTCATAGGACATGGGTCATTTTAGGTAAGTTTCAGCCTCTCTTACATCTGTTTCCTCATTTATAAAATAAAGAGGTTAGACTGGAATCATCTAATGTCTCTTTCAGATCTGAATCAATGATGGCAAAATCCTTTTGAAAGAGAGGAAGGGGGCAGGAAAGTTAAATCTGAAATAAGTAAAGTTCTACCACATATGCTCACACATTTCCAAGGCACTTGGCTGAGCACTACTCTATGTCCCCAGAGTGCAGAGCTAGTCCCAGTTCAAAAGACATAGTGTTGGATTGCCACTGTTTTGTCCCACAGGGCCCTTCTTGTTCATTCAGACCCAGCTGTTTATATTTCCTTGCCATTCCGAGTACATGTAACTAGTAAAAAAAAAAATCAGAGAAAAAAACAACACAAGAGGAATATAGTCAGAGGATATGGTCAGTGTTGATGAACATCTAAGGGCAAATCATTTATCAAACCATACACATGTGGGGCTTATGTGTCAGGTGGTGTGGCAAACATTAACAATGCCTTAGGAAGAACAGAAACCTTGTTTCTGCCAGCCAAGCAAGGGCAAAAGGCTATGACTTTCCATGGGAAAAAATCATTTTCTTTGACAAATTACCCTCAAATATTGTTCAAAGTTGTTTGGGATATTTTCTCTTAGCTCTCTAAGCTTATTTCTGGTAAGCTTATTTCTGGAAGAGGTTAATAAAGGGATATCAGGTAAAGTGTCAAAGGCTTATTAAAATTAATATCAAGAAGAGAAGAGCTAATGGCTACCTCTATCTAGCTTAAACGGTTTCAAGATGGAGAAGGCTTTAAGGTAAAACCTTTAATTTATTTTTAAAGGTGGTAGGGAGGGAAAAATGTTTGACAGACTCATGATTTAAATAACCATCTAAAAAGGATGTTTTTCAAATCATATATTCATAGTATATTGGGTTAGTTTAATATAGAGACAATATGATCAAATGGGTAAAGCACTGGATTTGGAGACAGGAAAATTTGGGTTAAAATACTATCTGAGACAGTACTTAACTATAACTTTAGGCAAATCATTAAATTTTCTGGATCTGAGCTTCCTTATCTATAAAGTTGGTTTTGAGTATAAGCTTGCTTTAAGTCTCAATCTATGACCCTATGACCTTAGCAATGATCTAGTCCAATCGCTACCTTAGCTGGAATCACTAAATCCCAACAATTGGTCAACTAGTCTTTGCTTAAAAAAACCTCCAGTGAAGGAGAAACTCACACTTTTCAAAATAGCCCTTTCCCATTTTGTACCACTCTAATTATTAAAAGATTTTTCTTTATATTGAGCCAAAAAGTACTTTTCTACAACTTCCACCCATTGTTCCTAGAATTGCCATTCATAGACTAGTAAAACAAAGCTACTCTTTCTTCCACATGATAATTCTTCAAATATTGAAACATTTAAAGTATATCTATATAAAGTCGTCCTTTCCCCAGCCTTATTCTTTTAACCCAAGTCCTTCTACCATCTTAGTCATCATCTTTAAAACATAACCCAATTTGTCAATTTCTTTCCTACAATGTAAATACTGCAAATTTGGGCTGACTAGAGCAGAATACATTGCTCCCATAACCCTTGGTTCTAAACACCATGATTCTATTAATTTTCTTATCAGTTCCAAAATGACATTGTGGGCATAATCATTTTCCATTTTAAAAAGGATAAGGAATTTCTGAAAAGCGTATATAAATCCAACAATCAATCAATCAACAAATGATGGGCAAGTATTTAGTGTATACCCATATACTTTATAATATTAAAAATATGGAGAATGCAAAAGAAGTTGAAGAAAGGGGTCTGTATTCAAGGAATTAACTGTTTGATTTAAAGATTCAGGACATGTATACATGAAAACTGATGAAACAAGCAAGTACATGATATTGTAGCATTCAGGAAATATAAAGAAAATAATAATAAAGTCTCACCCTTGGAAATATAAAGCAAGGAGAGTGTCTTCTGTTTCTTAAACCTCCATATCTTCTACCTTTTCACCTCCTTCCTTAGAAACTAATGCCTTGATGATCCTCCATTTTATCATAACTAGCTATCAGGAAAGGATTAAAAATCATTTATTCTCAAGTAAAAATCTTATAGTGTTATTCAAACCAAAATTATTTGCCATTTCATAGAAGGAATCATGAATTAAACTAAAACTATTGCACTTTAATAGGGAAATTTCATGTATCAATTAGTGAAAGGGAAAGACACTTGTTAGCAGCAGGGAGTATAGACTCCTATCATGAAGAAGGTCACTAATAGAGACATAAACTAGCCTTGGGAATGGCCTTGTTGGAAGAGTTAAGTCTTGAAGATGAAGGATGAAGACATCAATGAGAAGGAAAATCCAATGTTTTTTATTGTGCTTCCCAGATACTAGGGAAAATGTTTGTGTGTTATTGCTGTATCTTTGAAGTAAATATTCTTTTGTAAAAACTTAATCTGATGTTAGGTGGCTAAATGTAAGCTAGTTTATCATTAAGCCCTCTAAAAAATGGGGTAGCACTAATGGGGGCTTGAGCTGATGGAATTACAGAAGTGTCCCAACCTTCCCAGTGCACCTCCTAGATGGGGAGATTTTGCAGTCTGGGCCTAAAATATAGGGCAGAGTATATGTTACATTATTATCAAAATAATGATCATATTTATGTGCATATATATATACATTCAAATGTTATGTTAATTGAGCTAATATAATTACATTATGTTAGTGTGCTCATATCAGCTGATATGAGTGATATCATTGCCACATTAATTATGTTGATCATTGTATTTTCTCATGTAATAGCATAGCCTCTTTATACTCCAAACGACTGAACATTCATTTTGCTGAACAGTAAGCCCATGGTTGCAAGGTCAAATATAAAGAGAAGAAACTTCTGATGTTTTGAGTGGTTGCAATGGAAAATTACCACCAGCAAATGTTGAGATGCCTTCTGTTTGGCAACAGCCTGGTCTGTCTCCTCAGAAAGGAGTCTGATTCCCAATACATATATTGTGAGAATATTTCTGGGGTTGGCAAGCAAGTTTTCAAAGATCTGAATTTAAGCTACCACCTCTGCAATTGCCTGTGCAATGAAAGAATGGAGATTTTTAGGGACACTGGGAGAAGGGAATAAAGAAAATAAAGTAGGCTGAGAAAGCAGAGCACCTAGAGACCAGGACTGAGAAGCAGAGAAAATGCCAGAGCAGGGGTAGGCATTTTAAATAATGAAAAATAGGCATCATATTAAGTTTAATGTAGCATACGGGTCACCCTTCCCTACCTTGCCTTTTTTTTTAATTTGGATCTGTTATTTCAAGGAAGTAAGAAACTCTGTTTCTTTTGATATCATGTATAATATAACTAATATATATTATACATATATAATATAACAACACATGCCATATATACACATTATATGTATACTATATATATATACAAAGAAATATAACAATATACAATTATATGTACAATATAACTAGTATGACAAGATGTAATTTGTTTGTAACTTAGTCATAAAGCATTTCCTAAAATACTGAGAGGTTGTGACTTGGCCAAAGTCTTATGGTCTGTTTTTGTCAAATTATGCCACATTTCTTCCCTATACAAGTACTAAGGAAGAAATTAATTTCTACACAGGATGTTATATAATAAGAGTGTACAAGGATGGCCAAATTTCAAAATCATATAATTGTGAACAGAGGTCTGGATTTCTGAAGTTTTCAAAAGAAGAAATGACTTTTGATGAGAAAAGATGGAAAAAATAAAAGGACTCAAAGCAGAAAAGAAAGCCTGTAAAGTCCAGGAGTTTCTTTTAAGTATGGGAAGAGTCTGAAATTAAGTTATGAGTAATAGTAAATGAAACAATGAGGAAGAGAAGCCAGTCCTTGAGTTTTGTTTGCTTACATTTTTAGCCCTTTCTGATCCAACTTTGGTAAAAGAATTGCTAAGGCACCATTTCTAATGGCTAAAATATTGGATTATGAGTCATGTCTGTTCTTTTCTCCCAGTTTTATTACTGAATCACCATATGCTCCTTTGGATAGAGTCCTTGTTAAACCTTTCTTTTTTCCCCTAATTACCTGATTTTTGTCTCTTTTAAATTTCATTGTAAAACAATAAGATCAATATTACTAAAAGGAAATTCTATTCTATTCCATCTCAACCCTTCCTAATTTATTCTATTTTATTCACCAATAATTTATCAAGTACATACAAGATTCACTGGCATTGTACTAGATGCTGGAGATGCAAAAACAACAACAACAACAAAATCAGGTACTGGTCTCAAAGAGCTTACATTCTACTGGGAAGATAGAATATTTATACAGATTAACAATGCAAGGTCATTTTAAAGGAAAGTATTAAAAGTCAGGAATTTTAGATCGGGACATTTAGGACAGGTTAAAGAGAAGTAGGAGTACATCCCAAGCATATACATTACCCTGTGCAAAGGCATGGAGGTCAGAAATGAATGATATTCTAGGAAAGAGCAAGTAGATCAATTGGCTAAAATACAGAATGTGTGAAAGGAAGTATTATAAAATGAGTCTGGAAAGGTAAACTGGAGACAGACTCTGAAGAGCCTTAAACCTCAGCCTGAGGAGTCTATATATTTTATCCTTGAGGTAATAAAGAACCGCTAAAAAAAATTCTTGGGCAAAGTAGAGACATGTTCAGAACTATGCTATAGGAAGACTATTTTGTCAGCTTTGTGAAGGACTGAAGCAGGAAAATATTAGAAGCAGTTAAGAAATTTTGTAAAAATTTAAAAGAGAAATGATTAGCATTTGAACTGGGGTTATAGTTGTGAAGATGGAAAGAGGAATTCATAAGATTTGGCAACTGACTTGAACATGGACCTGGAAGATTGGGGACTTTGAGAACCTAGATGTGGAAGACCATAGCATCATCAAAAGGCAACAAGCACATTTACTATCTCCCCACCATCTTCCCTTTCAGATCTTTCCTACACATATAATATCCAACAGAGTAACATTTGTAGAATATGTATCCAATCACTATCCAGCTTGAGAATTCACAGTAGCTTCCTATTAAACCCAAGCTGCTCTTCTGGTACTTCTAGACATTTCCCCATATCATCCCTGACTTTCTCAATAATTTTATTTTGCTTTATTCCCCAGAAGACTTTGTGCTTCAACCTTATGAAAGTACCTATAATTAATCAATAAATAAACATTCATTAAACCTGCTATGTACTAGGCATTGTGTTAAGTTCTGAAAATACAAAAAAGTGGCAAAAAAGAAGTTCACAATCCAAACTATGTCTATCATTATTTTAACATTCCCATCACTCCTTTTGACTGCCAATCTAAATCTGTCCTTTTAATGTCCCTTCTGTCCTTAAACACCCCAGCTTCATACATGTTAGTTTATGTAGTTAGTTCATGTGGTTAGTTTATCATACAGCATTAATTTACCAGAGGATCAGAATGGGGATTGGAGCTGTAATTTCATTAGCACAGAGAACTCCATGGTGTAAAAATTCCTTCTACTGAAGCAGCTGTTTACATTTGAAAAACTTAGAGAGTTATCTAGGGCACAGAGTGGTCATGAGGAATACACAACAAGGAAATGTTGGAAGAAGTATTTGAAATCAGGTCTTTACAGTTTTGAGCCAGCTCTCACTATGTCATAGAGATACTTGTACTAATTTAGAAAGTAATAATAACAACAATTATTATTTATTTATTATTTGAACAAAGAATCATAGGTATCCGGATTCTCAAGGCAGAGCTCTAAATATTAAAATATTGTGTCTCAGCAATTATCTTCTGAAATGGCCAAAGGGTTAGCCAGGCAAACACATAAGGGCAGGTTGCATATTCCTCATTATATTTCCTGTTTGAGTTTTTCCTACATTGTTCTAATAGTTAAGACAAACCCCTAGCATATTTTTGGCTTGTTTTCATATCTTGTTTCTCCTTATTTTTCTCACTTTCCCAAATCCAATCAATTGCCAGAACAGTGCATTTATTTGGAATTTATTGTTTTTGTTATTTGTTGATCTGTTCATTGCGCAATTGTTTCAGTAAGTGGCTGACTCTTCATGACTCCATTTGAGGTTTTCTTAGCAAAAATACTGAAGTGGTTTGGCATTCTTTCTCGATTTTACAGGTGAAGAAATTTAGGCAAACAGGATTAAGTGACTTGTCCAGGGTCATACACCTAGTAAGTATCTAAAGCTGGATTTAAATTCAAGTCTTCCTGCCTCCACGGCAAAATGCTCTATCTACTGTACCACCTACCTGCCAATATTTGTTCATAACAAATATTTGGTTAAAACAAAAACAAAAACAGATTTAGTGTAATGGAAAGAACATTGGACTTGAAGTCAAAAGAGACCTGGATTCACATTTTATATCCAGCACTAGCTATGTGGCCATAGCTCTCTGAGCCTTAGTTTTCTCAACTGTAAAATGCAAAGAACGATACCTGTGGGCCTACCTTACAGGGTTATTACAGATCAGATGAGATAATCATAGGATCTTAGGATGGTCAGTTTAGAGCTAGAAGGGACCTGTTCTAATATAAGTCTATTTTATTAATAAAGGAAAGAGGACAGAGTTAGCCCAAGTCACACAAATAGTAAGCATAAAAAGCTTGCTTTGTACACAGAATAGCACTCCTTCCATAATACTCTATTTTGCAAATCATAATACAGATTATAAATTTATATGAGGTGGGCAACATTAAGATCCTGTTGAAGAAGAAGAAAGACAAGTAAGATCCAAATGACAACAGATTTGTCTTCTAATCCAGTTGATATTTTTAGTTGATAAGGATATCTTATAGAGCTGATTTTAGACAACTCACAACAGACCTTACCCTTTTCAAAAGCTTTCCAGCTTCTAAGACTGAGTGAGTGCAGCTCCAGGGATGTTTGTGCTTGTGTTAGCCAGGTAGGGCTTTGGTTTTATAAGATAATTATCTCTGACGTTTCTGCAGAGTTACAGAACATTGTAAGACCAATGCTTGCTTACTCAATGAATTCTTGTCAGTGCAAAGCACTATATCCTGGAGAGTAAGTGCTTATGATGATATTTTCTGGGCAATGCAATTTGTTTAATGTTACTGGAAAACTGCTACTGCATTTGTTCCTATATATATTAAAGGAAAAATCCACCCCTGTTATTGGAGCTTGGTGAAAGCAAAAAAAGGCGATGACTAGGAAAGAGTCTAGTTTATTTGGTTACAGGGGTTGGGTTTCAAGGTATTCCATTTATTATCCCTTCATCTGTACAGCTCATATTAACTCAGCAAGTGAAGAACCTTCATCTTATATGTATCTACCTAAGTTAAAGCTCCATGTGTTTTATTCACCTCCAGACGTCCCTGCTCTCTAGTACCCACTCCCATTAAAATAAAAAATAAAATAATAATAGCTAGGGCTTTATATATCTATATCTATATCTATCTATCTATCTATATCTATATCTATATATATCTTTAAGATTTGGTGAGACACTTCACAAAAACTATCTTATAGATTCTTCATAACAATCCTGGGAAGCAAGTATTATTATTATTTTCCCCACTTCACATGCTGAAATAGAAGGTAAGTGACTTGTTCATGATCACATAGCCAGTAAGTATCTGAGGAAGGATTCAGACTAAGGTCTTCTTCATTCCAGGTATTCTATTCACTGATAAATGTGAAAAGTTACTCCTAATATGAACCATGTAGGCATTTATGTAGTATAAAGGTTAGATCCTGATCCTAGAATCAAAAATAAAACTGAGTTGCTAATCACACTAGCAACACCAGGTACTAGTGTGATCCTGGGGAACTCACTTAATTTCTGTCTGCCTCAGTTTCTTCAACTGTAAAATGGGGGTAATAATGGCATATACTTCCCAGGGTTGTAAAGATCAAATGAGATAACATTTGTGAAGAGTTTAGCAGAGTGCCTAGTCCATAGTAGGTGCAACATGAATGCTTGTTTCCTTTCTAATGTGTTTAGAAAAAGCCTGCACAAGGATATTCTTCCCAGGATTAAGAGATTATTTATGCTTTCATATTTGCTTTTGCAATTTTAAATTCTTTTCCCCCCTCTTTATCTTTCATTTATTCATTCAGTAAATATTTACTGAATTCTCGTTATATGTAGGATCCTGTGTTAGGCATACTTTGAGGTATGAAGATTAATGAGAAGTTTTGCCCTCAAGGACTTAACAATCGGCTCAAATCTCCATTTTAACCTATGAAATGCTTATGAAAATGTGATACAAGATAGTTTAAATGAAAAGAAATATTGATGTGGCTTTTTGATTATTGAGTTTTTACAGGAAAAGACAAGGACTTTATTTTCTTTACCCACTGAAATTCCTTAGTCTTAATTTAAAAAAAAAAAAAAGCAAATAGGGAACCTCTTCAGTAATTCTCTTAAGAAAAAAAAGGCCTCAAAACTAAAAGCTAAATAGCTTAGGATAGCTTTTTCTTATATGTTTCCCTCAACTTTTTTTTTCCATTTGTAGATCAAGATGCCTTTGACGAAAAAAAAAAAAGAAAAGAAAAAAGTTTCCTACCCAATGTTTTCTGATTTCAGTGTTTCATGGGAAACAAGGCATGCACACTCAGCACTCAGACTCAGCTGCTGTAACTATGAAGAAACTGGTTTTCATGGGAGGCTTATGGAATCGTTTCCCAACTTTTTAAACATAATAGTTCACATTCTAACTTGCCCTTTCCTTCTAAGCCAAGCTTCCTCCTGCTTCATTTATTAATTTTCTTCCTACAAAGCCTCTCTGATACTTTTCCATTTGACCTAAAGGAACCCTAAGCACCTCACAAAGTCCTTCCCTGCATCCTACTGGGTGGCCAAGGTGGCCAAGAACAGAAGAAAATAGAAATTGAACCCCAAGGCTGTGATTTTAGGAGCACAGTCTGTATTTTGTTCACTGTTGCCTATTGGAGGCAAAATATATGGAAAAGAAAAATTGATTTGGGAAATGAAAAGATGACTATTAAGGTGGCATCTGAGAATATCTTAAAATAGTGAGATGATAAAGACTCTTGACCAGGGATGGTATGTATCTTACAAAAGACTGATAAGTTATTTTGTTGGGCATCTTGCACTCAGGACTTTTAGCTGAAAGGGCTGGGGAGAGCAAAATCTATTTATGTGTATCCAACAAGTTAGATATCATAAGGAGTAACAACAATAAAAAAATAATAACACCGGGGCAGCTAAGTGGCACAGTGGATAGAGTACCAGCCCTGAAGTTAGGAGGACCTGACTTCAAATATGGTCTCAGACACTTAACACTTCCTAGCTGTGTGACCCTGGGTAAGTCACTTAACCCCAATTGCCTCAGGGGAAAAAAGAAAGAAAGAATAACACCAATAGCTAGCATTTCTATAACTATATATTCAAAGTTTACAAAAAGGATTTTACAAATATTATCTCACAGCCACCCTAGAAAGTAAGTAAATACTATTATTATCTCCATTTTATAGATGAGGAAACTGAGATAGAAAGAACTTAAATGATTTCTCTAGAATGACATAGCTAGTAAGTGTCTGAGGCAGGATTTGAATTCAGGTCTACCTGATTGCAAGCCCAACATGATATTCACTGCTTCACCTTATTGCCAGTAGCAGCTGAGTCACACAAAATTTCAAAGGATATATACATATGCAAAGGGCCAAAGTTTTGGTAGAAGATTTGGAGGGCCCAACATACAGAGGCAATATCTCTGAGATTTGATGGGATAAAATCCATATCTGATTAAAACTCTGGGAAGGGCTTACATTGTTCAAAAAAATGATAGATAAAATAGGAAGGAAGTACTATATATTAACAAGGGATACTTATATGGAGAAATCTAAGAACAAAAATGGGGAAGCATAAGAAGTAACAAAGAGAGAGAGAGAGAGAGAGAGAGAGAGAGAGAGAGAGAGAGAGAGA
>JAJPUD010000208.1:456420-518402 GCA_023553655.1 Myrmecobius fasciatus | reverse complement strand
AGAAAGAAAGAAAGAAAGAAAGAAAGAAAGAAAGAAAGAAAGAAAGAGAGGAAGGAAGGAAGAAAGGAAGAAAAGAGGAAGGAAGGAAGAAAGGAAGGAAGGAAGCAAAGAAGGAAGAAAGGAAGGAAGGAAGAAAGGAAGGAAGGAAGGAAGGAAGGAAAAAAGGAAGGAAGGAAGAAAGGAAGGAAGGAAGGAAGCAAGGAAAGAAGGAAAAAGGAAGGAAGGAAGGAAGGAAGGAAGGAAGGAAGGAAGGAAGGAAGGAAGGAAGGAAGGAAGGAAAGAAGGAAGAAAGGAAGAAAGGAAGGAAGGAAGGAAAAAAGGAGGGAGGGAAGGAAAGAAGGGGGGAAGGAGGAAAGAAAAGACAGAAAGGAATAATAATAATAATAATATGCTGCTTTGATCTCCATTAAGACTCCATTTGTTCTTTTTCTGGAGCCAGATAATATTTTTTTCATGATAGGTTCTTTGAGATTGTCTTGGATCATTATATTGCTAAGAAAAACTAAGTCATTCACAATTGTTTATCATATAATACTGTTGTTACTATGTGTAATGTTTTCCTGATTCTGTTCTCTTCATTCTGCATCAGTTCATGTAAATCTTCCCAGGTTTTTCTGAAAGCATCCTGCTCATCATTTCTTATGGCACACTAGTATTTCATTGCAATCTTATACCACAACTTATTCAACCCCACTTGGCAATCATCCCCTCAGTTTCTAATTCTTTGCTACCACAAAAAGAGCTGCTATAAATAGCCTTTAACAAGCATTTATTAGAGCAGTTAAATGGCATAATGGACAAAGCACTGGCCCTGGACCAGGAGCCTGGAGTTCAAATCTAGCCTCAGCCATTTGACACTTATTTGCTGTGTGACCCTAGGCAAGTCATTTAACCCCAATTGCCTCTCATAAATAATATAAATTTGTTAAATATGTTCTGTTTGTCAGATACTGTGTTGAGAGAGGGGGGCAGTGCACAAAGAATGAAATAATCCCTACTTGCAAAGGGTTTCCATTATAATTAATTATTGTAATGGAGAGACAAGTGCATATACAAATACATGCAAAAAAATGCAGAGTATGTAAATAAAATAAATGCATGGTAGTTTAGGAAGAAGGACATTAGCAGGTAGAAGAATTATGAAAGGTTCTCTGCAAAAGCTGTTGCTTGTGCTAGGATTTAAAAGAAAACAGGTACTTTGAAGTGGAGATAAGGAGGAAGTAGATTCTAGGCCTGTAGGAAGGCCAGGGCAGAAAGAAATGGAATGCTTTGTATAAGCAACAGAGATCATTTTGGCTAGACCTCAAACTGCAGGCTAGAGAATAATGTTCAATGGGGCTGGAAAGAGAAGATGAATAATGTTGTACAGGGCTTTAAAAGCTAAACAAGTGAGTTTCTATTTTATACTAGAGACAAAAGGAGGCCACTGAAGTTGTTTGAGTAAGAGAATCACATGATCAAGTCTGTATTTAAGGAAAATTACTTTGGTTATAGTGTATGTTATGGATTGTAGTGGAAAGAAAATTGAGGTAGGAAAATCAGTTAGGAGATTGTCACAATAATTTAGGTGAGAGGTAATAAGGCTCTGAATTAAGGTGGTAGTGGTAAGAGTGGAGAAAAGAGCTCAGATTCAAAAAATGATGTCAGTATTAGCGAGATTTAACAAATGAATAAGTAAGACTATAGTAAGACAGCATTTAGTTACCTTTATTTATTTCAAGTTATCTGGCTCAGATAAACTACAACTTCAGATACTTGCAAGATGTGGCAGATGTGATTGCTGAAACAATTGTCAGTGATATTTGAAAGGGTGCAGAAAACAAGAGAGGTAACAAGATTGAAGAAAGTAAAAATATCATCAGGGTTTTTAAGGAAAGAGATCAGAATATAAAAATTTTAGAAATGAAACTAATTTCAATTCCTGAGAAATTCTAAAATAGATCATTAAACAGGTGGATAGTCAACATTTAGAAAAGGAAGTAGTAATAGCAAAGAGCTAGCATGCCTTTATGAAGAACATTACAGGCCACACCAACTTTATTTCCTTTTTTTGCATATGGTTAACAAACTAGTAGACTAGGGGAATTCTATTTTTTAAAAAAGAAAAAAAAACTTAGGTTTTAGCAACATATTTGATCTTATCTCTTATTTTTTTTTGTGAAAAAGATGAAGAGATGATAATATAGATAAATGGATTCCTCAGTGTTTTGAGTGGTCAGACTCAAGGAGTAGACATTATTGATTAGATATCAGTTTTGCAGGAGGTCTCCAGTGGAGAGCTTCAGAATGTTTTGCCCTGCTCTATTTAGTAATTTTTTTTTTTACCAATGACATTCTTGAATTCTCAGTCAATTTTTTGACCAGTCTTTCACATGCTTTTAGTTGCCATTGCCCTACCTTCCTTACTCCCTTTCAGAACATTGCTATTAGAAAGGATATGTAACTATACCACCTATGATTTCATTTTGCATCCCTTTAACATTCAAAAAATGGCCCTCATTGGTCACCAATCCCCCAGATAAATTCTCTATTAAAATGTGAGCTCTTGGATTCAGATTCTGTCTTTACTTTGTGATTTGCATCCCTAGCACTTCACCTTGTGATTGGCACATAATAAATGCTTAATAAATCCTTTTTCATTCTTTCATTTGAAGGGCTGTCACAAAGAAAAGAATTTAGATTTGTTATACAGAGAAATGTCTCATATTTATAAGAATTAAAGCCACTCTCCAATTGGCAAATGGCCAAAGGATATGAATAGACAATTTTCAGATGAAGAAATTAAAACTATTTCTAGTCATATGAAAAGGTGCTCTAAATCACTATTGATCAGAGAAATGCAAATTAAGACAACTCTGAAATACTACTACACACCTGTCAGATTGGCTAAAATGGCAGGAAAAGATAATGCCGAATGTTGGAGGGGATGTGGGAAAACTGGGATATTGATACATTGTTGGTGGAACTGTGAACAGATCCAACCATTCTGAGAGCAATTTGGAACTATGCTCAAAAAGTTATCAAACTGTGTATACCCTTTGACCCAGCAGCATTTCTATTGGGCTTATATCCCAAAGAAATCTTAAAGGAAGGAAAGGATCCCACATATGCAAGAATGTTTGTGGCAGCCCTCTTTGTAGTGGCTAGAAACTGGAAATTGAATGGATGCCCATCAATTGGAGAGTGGCTGAATAAATTATGGTATATGAATGTTATGTAATATTATTGTTCTATAAGAAACAACCAGCAGGATGATTCCAGAGAGTCCTGGAGAGACTTGCATGAACTGATGCTTAGTGAAATGAGCAGAACCAGGAGATCATTATACACGGCAACAACAAGAGTATATGATGATCAACTCTGATGGACATGGCTCTCTTCAACAATGAAATGATTCAAACCGGTTCCAATTATTCAGTGAAGAAAGCCATATACACCCAGAGAGAGGGATATGAAATGTGGACCACAATATAACATTTTCATGCTCTCTATTGATGTTTGCTTGCATTATGTTTCCCTTCTCAGATTCTTTTTTCTTGTAGATCTGACTTTTCTTACACAGTAAGATAACTGTAAAAATATGTATACACATATTTAATTTGTCAAGTATTTTAACATAATTAACATGTAGTAGACTTCCTGCCATCTAGGGGAGGGGGGGGACTAGCGAGGAAAAACTTGTAATGGAAAGTTTTGCAAGGGTCAATGTTGAAAAATTACCCATATATATGTTTTGCAAATAAAAAGCTTTAATAAAAAAAAAGAATTTAGATTTGTTCTGCTTGTCCCAGGAGGACAGAATCAAAAGCAATGGGTGGAAATCACAAGGAGGGAAATTTAGGTTTCATGTTAGGAAAATTTTTCTTGACATTTAGAGACCAAAAGTTGAATGAGCTTACTTAAGAAATGATGGGTTTCCCTTCATTTCAGGTCACCAAGTAGAGAAAGGTTGATCACTCAATGGGTTATTACATGGGGTTCCTTTCAGTATGTGGCTTTATCGGGAGTAGGACCCACCAAGACCAATCTTAAGTCTTTTTTCTGACATGGTAAGTAAACTGAGGTACATTTCAGTGTGAGTTGAACTAGATAATAACTGAGGTTTTATCCAACTTTCAAATCATGTGATTCTATAAGAGCTATTATAAACACTTTTAGAAAGCATATATCTACCTACCTCTTTTATGCCTGACCTGATCCTTTCCTAGGGATACAAATATGGAAAATGACTTAAAGAAGTCATTTCAGAGAAAGGGTAGGAAAAAAAGATGATGTCTCAAGACAACATCAGATGACCCTCTTATCAAACACATCAGGCACTAGGTTTTAAGGCTACATGAGAAAAATACCAGTCATGATGAAATACACTTCTTTCCCTCACCTAGAAGCTCCTAGAAAGTAAAAATTAAATTCTTAAATACTAAATTTTCAATGTGAGCATTTATGCCTCTGAGATCAACAAGCAAATCAGGGTTTGATTTATTATTTTGTTCATGTCTAGACTTAGAGGGAGAAAATGTTAATAATACATATTAATCATAAAAGTGCTGCATACATTTTTTTCAGAAAGCCAGTTATTAAATCTTTGCTAGCATAAGCCTGAGAATAACAAATCTGAAACCCCAACTAATACTTTTCTATTCTAGAGGCACATTAAAGATAGACTTCTAGAGACAAATTCTCTTTTGATCAGTCTTCCTAGGTACTCAAAAACAACCAAATCAAAGAAAAGATCTTCTTGTTACACAATCTAATCTCCCATAAAATCTTTCTTGCTTATGCCTCAAATTTCTTTACCAAGAGATCAAATCTCTTATTCTACAATTAGAAATAAAATGTTTAACCAGCAGAGCCACTACTGGGTCTATATCCCAAGGAAATCATAAAGGAGGGAAAAGGACCCACATGTGAAAAAATGTTTATAGCAGTTCTTTTTGTGATGGCAAAGAATTGGAAAATAAATAGAAGCCCATCAATTGGAGAATGGCTGAATAAGTTATGGTATATTAAAGTAATGGAATATTATTGTTCTATGAAAATAATGAACAAATTGATTTTAGAAAGGCCTGGAAAGATTTACACAAACTGATGCTTAGTGAAACAATTAGAACCAGAAATACATTGTACACAGTACACAGTAACACAATAACACAGTAACAGCAAGATTATGTGATGATCCTATGATTTGGTTCTTCTCATTGATTCAGTGATCCAAGCAATTCCAAGAAATTTTGGATAGAAAATTCCATCTGCATCCAGAGCAGCATATGCTCTGTTCACTTTTTATTTTCTTTTTCTTCTGTTTTTTTTTCTCATGGGTTTTCCCTTTTGTTCTGATTTTCTCTCCCAACATAATTCATAAAGAAATGTTTTTAAAAATTAATGTATAGATATAACCAGAAAAAAGAAAACAATAAAAAAGGGAAAAGAAATAAAATGATTAATATATAAATAAACTTCAGAGAGATGTGAAAAATTTTACTCAATGGGCATCATAGATTCAGATTCACAAGAGATCTTACAAGCTATCTGGGCCAATATTCTTATTGGCAAAGGAGAAAATTCAGATTCTACATAGTTACTTGCAAAGTAAGTGACTAGCTGAAGGTCACGTAGATAGTTAAGTATCAAAGAGAGCATTTAAACCCAAATCTCTCCTCACTCCTGATAGAAGACAGCTAAAGAAAAAAAAAAAATAGGAATATATTGACATCTGAACCTGGAAAGGAGAGGCTCCCAAAAAGAAAAGATAAGGAGAGATTCAAGATGAGGATGACAAATTCTAACAACTTCCCCTTTTTTGCCTAGAACTGGCCCTGTTTATTTTCATCTGTGGTCAGAAATATAGAAGTGATATATAGTTGCTTCGTGTTCTTTATGCTGTGGATAATTAAGACCTCTTAGTATATACACCAAGACCTCAAGATCTCTTCCCCTCTTGCTATTTTCTACCACCAATAGAACCAGGGGATTCCCAGAGACTTTCCAGACTGTTTCATGGGAACAACGACATGCTTGATTTTTTCCTAGCATTTCTTCCTATTTTTGACTCTGATGAGTATTTTAGAGATCCCTTCTCCCATTCCTAATCCCAATCCATAAACCCTCTGGATTTGGTCAATTCTTGTTGCTTTGGTAACAGGATCTGGACTCCTAGGAAAAACAGTAACAGAGGTATTTATTAAGCACTTAAGACAACATGCTAAGAGCTAAGTACAAAGACAAGATAAAACATACTCCCTCATTTCAAAGAGTTTATATAGGCTGGGGGGGAAGGGTTGGAGTAAAAATAAAAACAAATGTGCATATACATACACATATGTGTGCATGTAAATACAAAATGGATAGATGGTGATCTGAGGTGGATGGCGTTGGTATACAGAAGGGATTAAGAAAAACTTCATGTAGGAGGTGACATGAGCTGAGACTTAAAGAAAACCTCAAGGAAGATACTAAAAATGATAATGAATTGATAATACAGATAAATAGATTCCTAGCCAGTGGAATGGTCAGACTCAGAATTATAAATTCTTAGAGTCAGGAGTGAGGAAGGAATACATTCCAGGGATGGGAGGCAATCAACATAAAAAGGTATAGGATCAAAAGATGGAATGCTATATTGGAAAGAAAGCCACGTGATCAGTTTGACTGGAATATAGCATGTTTAGAGGGAAGTAATATGTAATAAATCTAAAAAGTTAAGGCTAGATTGTGAAGGTCGCTTCTGGTTCTCAAATTCTGGCCTTGCAGTCCCTGGGATATAAAAGGGGAAAATATTCTTCCCAATTTGGAAGAAATTTGACTAGCTTTTTTCCAACATTCTAAAGGGCAATCAGATAGGGGAAGGGAGCCTCTAGGTATATATCTACTTTGACCTTACCCAATAGGGTAACTCTGCCTTGTCCTATGTACAGGACACCTCTCACAAGAATGCATTCCTCAACTATTCTCTCTCTCTCTCTCTCTTTTTTTTTTTTTTTTTTTTGAGAAAAGAGTTAAAAGAGCAAAGGTTGGGGGAAGAGACTAGGCCCTTTCTAAAAGACCCTATTTTTATAAATATCGTTAATACTAAATAAGATATTCTGAAGTTTCTTTCCTATTTTCCCAATTTTCATTTTGCTTATTTATTATGTTCTGAAAGAAGTCAGGCTGACAGCCTTGGTTACTGAAAGTTTATAATTATTTTCAAAAGGCACAAAGGGTGGTACAAAATTGCCTGTTCCTTCTGTAACCTTGGTCAGAGGCAGAGGAGAAGCTGGGCAGGGAATGAACCCTTTAATTATAACCACCACCATGGGTCAGATTGGAATTTATGACTTGGAGGCAAAATGTTGCTGGCCAGCTACCAACCCCTCAAAAGCCCAATCCCTACCTACTGTCGCTTTCCTTGCTTTTTTTTTTTTATGATTGAATAAAGTACTGTCTTTCATACCCAAGTAGCATATCCAAAGTTATTTGAAAATATATTAGTAAATACTGGTGAAGAAAAGGGCTCTCTAGGTTAGAAATCTCATTTCTCATAAATCTGGCTATAATAGTTGAAACAAATTCACCAAATATTTTTTCTCAACTACATTTCACTTTAAATCAGCTTCAAGTCACAAGGGTATGTGAAAATACCATTCTTCTTCCTTTATAAGAATAATTATAATAACCTATATTTGTATAGTACTTCATACTTAACAATATGGATAAATAAATAGAAAGCTGGCCTTGGAGTCAGGAAACCCTGGATTCAATTTTTAGCTCTTCCACATAGTAACTATGTGATCTTAGACCAAATCACTGAATTTGTCAATGTAAATCAAGTAATAAGCACTAATTAAGTACCTACTGTGCACAAAATACTTTGCTAGCATCCCAGAAAAATTCCCAAGACCATAAGATATAGATAGACTGTTCAACTTCATTGGTAGAAACAGTTTCTATACCAAGGAGATCCTTACATAGATTAAATCACATTTCCAAACAAATAACAATAATAGGTGGCATTTATATAGTGCTGCATAGTGTGCAAAATACTTTACAGATGTAGCCTCATTTAATTGGCATAATGTACTGTTAAAGTCAGCAAACATTCATTAGTATCTACTATGCATGAGGCTCGGTGCTTGGAATACAAAGAAAGGCAGAAGATATCCTTTCCCTAAAAACAGAATAGATAACATTATCCCTGTTTTATAAATAAGGAAATTGAGGCTTTGAGAGGAAAAGGATTTTCCCATAACAACACAATTAGGAAGTAAAGTTTAAATATTTGGGGTTAATGTATGAACCCTTTATCAATAGTCATTTTGGGATATTCTGAGAAATATAAATTTATTCTTTTCAACAAGATTCTCAATCTTGACACTGTAAATTCCAGGCCAATATTAATTTAATTTATATTAACCTAGTTCCATTCACTCCGTAAAAGCTGTATTGCTGAACTGTTTTTGTTAGTCTTGTCACAAAAGTGCAAACAAAAATGTCACATACCTCTGCTCTATTTTAGTTTTTTTTTTCTATCCAAAAAAGTATCAGAATTCAACAGGTCAAATATATGCATAATAATATGTATGTTGTTGACATATTGGTCATGTATTTAGCATTTCTGATCATTACTTGCTACTAAAGTTAATGTGTAAGCTATGGATTTCTCAGAAGCTAATTTATTCATTAACACTTTAAATTTGGAAAATCTACTTTAGGAGAATACATTAAATCCTTAATGATTTGGTTCAGTGAATCCAATTGGATAAAATTGCAAGGAAATGCTAAATACAAAACAGGCAGTTGTGAAATGGAGGAAATAGAGCTGATGCTATATGTTAAAGAGGCAGAATCAGTGATTTACATAAACTTCAATATAGATACCGCACTATGTAGGGACAGTTTATCTGAACACAGAAGTGATAGCAACATTAAGGCCAGGCTT
This sequence comes from Myrmecobius fasciatus, assembly GCA_023553655.1. Lineage (NCBI taxonomy): Eukaryota > Metazoa > Chordata > Mammalia > Dasyuromorphia > Myrmecobiidae > Myrmecobius > Myrmecobius fasciatus. The sequence continues at coordinate 509,485 of JAJPUD010000208.1, read as the reverse complement.
CCATAAAATCAAGCCAAATCAGATCATAGGACTGTATGGGCTTCCATTTAATTCTAGCTGATTCTTAATCCTAATTAAGCTAGCTATCCAAAGCTTCCTTTCTCTCCACAAAGCCAGCCTCCCATTCTCAGAGTAAACAGTCTATTTCTGAGTTCCCTCTTCTTTTCTATTTATTCCACAACTTCTTGATATCACCCCCCCCATTTTATCTTCCTTTACTCCAATCTCCAATGAAGAGGTGGTCTTTCTTCTAGTAAGGCTAGTGGTCTACATATGTCCTTGATCCCAAATGCTTCTGTCTTTTCCAGAAGACCACGCCCACAATTATTACTTCTCTCTGTCTAATTTTCACTTTCTCCTTATCCATCACCCAAATATGCCCATCTCCCCATTTTTAAAAAAACTGTCCATAAATTCAACAATATCCTGATGGTGTATGTTATAAAGTCAATCCCATGATGGGGGAAAGCAAACAAGCTAAGTAAGGGGTAAAAAAGTCCTAAACTCAAAAATGAGGAGACATGGTAAAAACAAAAAATATACTTAAAGCACTTTGAGAGTGCTGTGCTTGAGAGCAAATGATAACATAGAGTGTTTTGTAAACTTTGAAAAAAGCTATATGAGTAAGAAGTAGGGGTGGGATAGTAGTAATCATACTTTTGGCATTTGTTCTGATTACTAATAGGTGATTATTTCTTCAATCTGAATCTCATTTCTTTATTTGTAAAATGAGAAGTTTGAGCCAGACAATCTCTAAGGTCCCTTCTAGTTCTAAAATCATTTGATTCCATGATGACAGTGCAAGACACCAGAGACGTATTTTCTGCAAAAACTCCAGGATTAATAGTCCAAAAAAAGGATAAATACAATAGAAGTAAGCTACTCAGAGCTATGAGGTTGGAAGGAGAGTGACCATTTTGAAGATTAGATTTATATTTTAGTGAAACTGACATTCAGATTTGAGATGAATCAGCTACTAGTCAACCCTTTAATTATTTTTAAGCCGTCATGCCCATTATAAAGTGTTATGATGAGTTTAAACATATAATAGAAAGGCAACTTTGTTTAATCAAGGATAAAGCAAATAGCAGTCTATTACATCACACCAGCTGAATGAATAATTATTAAAGCTATGTCAATAACTGGTGGAACAGGAATAAGACCTCTGTAATAAAGTATTAGCATAAAATTTATCACATACTTTAATAGTGAAGACAGAATCTTTGTTTTTGCCTGCAAGAAATACCAGCCCATTATTCCATGATCACTTTCTATTAGGTACAGACAACCAAAGCACTATTTCTTCATTTATCTCCAACACTTATTAGTTTTATGTCTGTATTTCAATTCTGGGTCCAGTTCATTATCCATTTATAGCATCTGAACAAGATATATGTACTATTAAATGGACTCTATGGGTGATCCTCCTAACTGCATATCATCGTCTAGAGAACAAATATTTTCATCCACCTGGCTTTTCCCATGTATATAGCTTTGCTGAAATATTTTACGATTATAGCTATCGTTTGGGAGGTCCAAAATTAAAAAGGAAGAAAAAGAGATGGCTAGATTGTCATTAGGAAAATACACAATTGTTAATCAATCCAAATTTCTTCATGAAACTTAGGCCTGGCTTTTTTTTTTTAACACCAATATTCTTTTGGTGATGTGATTTGAATATTAGTCTTGAAGTTGAGGATCACCCAAAAGCCAATGGAAAGATGCATGAAGGGCATCATCAAACAGTAACACATTGCAAACTAAGTATTATAGTGGAGAAATGGTATAAAGGATGCCATGAAAGAAATAAACAGGGGAAAATAAAGGGCTATGACATTAGGAGACTAAGAGATAACCAGTGGATACTCCTCATGTTCTATGAGTCTTCATCTTATGTCAAAAGGAAGGACACAGAACAATAGCTTTGAAAATGAGAAAGAATACAATCTTAGAGTGACCTGTACAGATGGAACAGGGGATTTCTCCCTCCTCCCCTCATTCCACCTAAGATTGACCATGTAGCTTTGAAGAGGAGCCACTCAAATCTTTCTTATTGCCCATGAAATAAAACATCAACTACCAATCCTAACATTCAAGACCCATCACAATATGGATCCAATCCACAATCCAATCAAAAACTTACTAGCCATGTGATGCTGGGTGAGTGACTTAACCTCTTTCTGCTTTAGTTTCCACGACAGAAAAATAGGAATAACAGCACCTAATTCACAATGACAATTAAAATGAGATAATGTTTATAAAACTCAGTGTAGTAACTGGCATAGAAGGCTCTTAATAAATGCTTATTCCCCCTTTTCCACTTCTTTTAACTCATATTGTTCTCTTTCATATATTCTGCAGTCTAGCTAAACTGGAATACTCATCACCCCCTGTTCTTATTCTGCTGCCTCCTGTATCTGTATGTCTCTGTTAAAGTCCTCACACTTTTTTCAGGCATCAGCCTAGATATCATCTGCCCCATGAAATCCTCTCTGAAATCCATACTCCTATCCCCTGGTAAAAAAGAAATGCTTGCTCTTTCCTTAAAGTTCCCATATACTTTGCCTAAGCCTCTCTCCTTTGCACTTGTCTCCTTCATCCTCAGTTCATAACATTTTTTGTGTACTTCTGCTTCCTCCATTAGACTGAGAAAGATCTGCGATGTACATCTGGGCATCCCAAGAGCTTCCTAAAATACCTTGAACATGGTAGAAACAGATGAACAGTACAGTGACTGGATTGCTTCACTTGGAGTCAGGAGCCACTGGGACAAATACCAGGTATATGGCCCCAGACAAGTAACTTAGCCTCCATCAGTGTCAGTTTCCTGTAAAATGGTGATGATGACAGCATACACCTTACAGTGTTGTTGTGAGGAACAAATAAGATAATATATACAAAGTGCTTTGCAAACTTTAAGGTTTATTGACCAACTACTATTAGCTAATAAAGATCATAAAAACATTATGTGTTGGAGGATAGCGGTCAGTCAATGAGCATTTATTAAATTTATTAAATGCTTACTGTATGCCAGGTATTGGGCATTCTTCACTGAAGATACAAAAAAAGGTTAGTCCTCTGCCTCAGGAAGTTCACATTTTAATGAGGGAGACACCATGTAATTTACTAGGTCCATATAAGATGTAAAGAGTACATGGAAGGTAATCTCAAAGAGCAGTTGGAGGGATTGGAAAAAAAAAGCCTTGAATTGTATTGCAGACTTGAATATTAAATTGAATGTTGAATCAGGCTATGTTGATGGAAGAGAAAGAGAGTGGAGAATATAAAAAATACTGTGAGTGATGGGCTGAAATCCTCAAGGAATGTGAGAGGAGATTTTTACAAATGATATGGAGAGATTGCCAAGTCATGGTCAGGAAACAATATGCAAGCAACAGAGATGAGCAAGAAATACATCAACCTCATTTCTTGGGCATATTAATCTAGTTTTATAAGACATAGCTTTACATGTATTAGATTACCTGTCATCTAGGAGTGAGGGGTGGGGGGTGGGGGGAAGGAGGGGAAAAGTTTGGAACAAAGAAAAAGGTTTGCAAAGGTCAATGTAGAAAAATCACTCATATGTTTTGTAAATAAAAAGCTTTTAATAAAAAAAAGACATAGCGTTAGAGCTAGAGGGGACTTTATAGTCTGTCAAATTCTACCCTCTCACTTAGATGAAAACAATGATGATGATATAGGTTGATATAGTGAGGTCAGCACCATGATCATTCTTTTTACCTCTAGTTTCACATAAAGGGATAATCAACTCACTGAAGATGTTATGTATAGGAAAGAATACAATATCGAACTCATTTAGCTTGAGACTTCCCTTTCTGTAATACATTCTCCAGAACTTGAGGATTAAGGTCTTCTTGCATGTAACTGCATATCGCTTCACAATTTTCTAATAAGCCCAGGAGAGAATTGGGCTCATAGCCTTGTCACTTATTCTTTTACTGACCTCATTCTCATTTTTACTTAGCTTTAATTACTAATTGGGTGCTGCCTCAGTCAAAATGAAACCTATTAAAGACTTTAGCTTAAAAAGTTCAAGGTAGGAACAGCTAGGTGGCACAGTGGATAGAGCACCAACCCTGAAGTCAGGAGGACCTGAGTTCAAATGTGATCTCAGACACTTAACACTTCCTAGCTGTGGGCCCTGGGCCAGTCACTTAACCTCAATTGCCTCAGCAAAAAAAGCAAAAAAAAAAAAAAATTTCAAGGTCTCCCACTGCATCCAGGCCATCTCCAGTCATCCTGATCTGTATTTTGCCATTGGACCCAAATAATTCTAGAGAAGAAAGTAAGACTGGTGACTTTTCACAGTCTTCTCTCACTTAAATCAAATTCACTTGCATGTCATGGAATCACTTCTCTGATGTCATGGTCTTCTTCAAGAATGAAAGACAAATGACAGCTTCAGAGTGAGGCAGTTGTTTAAAAATCCATTTCCTTTTTCATCATTGTCAAACATTATCTCACATAATCTAGTCTGTTCTCACTGCTCAATAAGGAGGAAAAGCCAGAGATAAACAAGTTAGATTATACTTTATAATAATCTATCTGCAATGGAAGGTTAATTAAAATTAATGTCTTTTAAACATCAATAATACCAAGGATTTGAATAGGATTTAACCTCTCTGAGTCTGAGTTTCATACTGTATAAAATGAAGGAATTAGATTAATTGATCTGTAAGATCCTTTCCTGCTCTAAAGCCCATGATTCTATCTATGAAAATCTCTAAGTCTCTTCCAGATCTAAATTCTACAAATTCTTGAGCCCATATCTCATCTCCCATCAGAGTAAGTACTATTGCTTTGTAATAACAATGGTATGCTGGAACCCACTCCAAGTGGGTTCATGAGAGACTACTGTTAAATTTTTAGTTGGGCATTTATACCTAGCAAATCATCAAATATCACAGATCAAAGCTTGATTTATTGCACTATTAATTTTCTGGCCTTAAGAAAGTAGTGATGATGTTAATTCAGATTAAACTTAAAAGTATGTGCTGAGTATATATAGTTTTCCTGGAAAGAAAATGGTTAAATTTTTACCAGCATACCCCTACCTAATAGGTACATAGCTTCATGAGTTCTCTCTAAACTCTCTAGACTTTCCCTTAAAATAAACCAAAATCACTGGAACCAAAAAACAAGATAAAGTTTCAGACTCATTGTGACCAGGTCTCTGACTTCTAAGGAGAATAAGATGGGAATATGTGATAGAGTGGTCTTATATCCTAATTTCTTTCTTTCTTTTACTGAAATGTTAAGTATTCCTGGAAACTTCTATAGCCATTTTACAAGTATGGGTTCCCTTTTTATTTGATTTTTTAGATAAGCAAATAGAAAGCCTAGAATTCTAATTTTTTTCAAATAAGGGATCTGAGAGTTTTTGAGAATTAATGATATCTCCATGTGACTATAAATATAACAAGCAAGCTTTTTCATGAGTGCAGCATGTCAATTTAAGTCATAATAATGAGATAATAATAAGTTTTATTTTTATCCCTTTCACATAGGCCTTAAGGCATATCCTCCCCTCACTGACTTCAAAGAGAATTCTGTTTCTGAGGAAGAGATGCAGTTATATAGCTGGGACTGAAAAATAAGGTTGGATATGTACATATATAAGCAAGCTCAGAAATAGCAAGAAATGTTATTTCATGAACTAAATTTGGTTATTATACATAGACACATTAATGATAAGTATTTAGAAAAAGATCAGCATGAAAATAATTGCAGCTTATGCATCAATATCAGTGGCTAAGAACCAAGAGGCTGAGATATTTAATGAAGAATTTGATAAAGATCTTCAAATCAAATCAACAGACACATTGAAACTCAGTGACTTCAATGCAAAAGTGAAAAAAATTGAAGAAGAAGAGATTTCTATGTGAATAAATAAATGACAGAGAAAAAGAAGAAAAATGGGGGGAGGAGGAAGAGGAGAAAGAAAAAGAAGACAAAAAGGGAAATGAGGAAGAAAAATAAAGATAAAAAGATAGGACATACAATTGAAACAACTTAACTCTGAATTATATAAATGAGTTGTTGAAAATGAAAAATGGACAGTAGAAATGAAAATGACATTGACACTGACTATAATCAATGCAAATTAATTACCATCACAAGAACATAAGAATGTACCATTATACTAAACACTTTACAAATATTATCTTACTTGATTCTCACAACTACTCTAGGAAGTAAGGGCTCTTATTATCCCCATTTGGTAGATGAGAAAAGTGAGGCAACCAGAAGTTCAATGACTTGCCCACTATCACAGAGCTAATAAGTGTCTAAGGCTAGACTTAAATTCAGATCTTCCTTGAGTTGAGATCCTGAGTCTTACTGCACCACTTAGGAGGAATATGGATGATTATTAGAAATATCTTCTACAACAGAAAGAAGCAGAAGAGGGTAAAAATGGTTTGAAGAAGCTCAGTGAAATAACCAACAAAGGAAAGTCATCCCAAGGTTATTCAAGTATGAAAAGAGATAGAATGCTACAAACAATGCAAAACAAAAATGGAAAAGATTTATAACATACTTAGATCCTAAAATCTCAATCCTACATATTCTTAGAGAGACATAGAAATATCACTAAAGATAATGAAGATGGGACAATCAGTTGTATTGGATCAAACATATCAAGAGAGTACATATACTAAAGGCAAAACATCTGTGAGGGCAATGAAAGACTTGGGACACAAGGTATTTGAAGAAAGAAAAGTTACACATATATAAAAACTTTCAGACTTCATTAATACTGGAAAACTGAGATGAAGAGAACATTAATAAATACCAACCTATATGCCTATTCTTCCACCTATATAAAATCTTTGTCAGCTCCCTCCATACTCAAATTGAGGGCATCCTTGATAAAGGAATTGGAAAAAGCAGCCTTTCACAAATGCTGTCCAATAATAGTCCACATCTTTACTACTTTGCAATTAACTGAAAGATATAGAGAAGATAAAATCTCATTGCATTTAGGGTTCATTGATTTGAAAATGCATTTGATTTAGCAGAATAAAATCTCACCTCATAAGCTTTATAAAAACAAGTCATATCTCATCCACATTACAAAATCATTCAAGAGTCCTTAACACATACAAAAACAGACTTAACCCTGTTCAACAACTCTTTAATAATAAACATCAGATGAAGTCTGAAACATGTATATATTGGCTCATCACAAGTTATATGCCACTATAATGCATAAAGTTCACCACAGGGTTCAAGTAGGAAAAAAATTCTTTATGAATGGTGATATCTTCTTCTACATGTTCCTATTTGAGAATGTCACTTAGGCTGAGTGTATGGGGCCCCCAAACACTGCAGAGTTTCCTGGAAAAGATAGGTAACCATTCAAAGGAGTATGACTTGTCCATATACACAAGCAAGACAAAATGAACAATATCTATTGTTCCAATTTCAATATACAATTGAATGAACATACTATAGTACTTGCCTAACAATCTGAGACAGGACAGTATAGTTGGACAATAGCTTTAGCCCAAAGTTGAATAGTAGGAGAAAAGAGGGTTGAATTGCTTTCAGAAAATCAGAAAGCTCCTTTACTGACCTCAAGTTTCCTATGAAAGCAAAAGTCCATCTTTTCAATACAAACATTTTGCAAGGATTGCTATATGGCAGCAAAACATGAAATATAACTGCCTCCAAAAAACCACAAATGAGTATTAAATAAAGGGCATTGGAAAAGCTGATAGTGTGTGTGTGTGTGTGTGTGTGTGTGTGTGTGTGTGTGTGTGTGTGTGTGTGAGAGAGAGAGAGAGAGAGAGAGAGAGAGAGAGAGAGAGAGAGAGAGAGAGAATAAGCTGAAATGTATGTCTCCAATGAAGGATTCCAAGGAACAAGAATAAAATATATAATCCAGGAATTATATGATAGAAAGAAATACTGAGAGAAACAGGAAAGTATCCAATACCTTGTAGAAAACTTTGAGAATACATGGACAAGAATCATAAAGGATAGGTAAGTGAATGGGTTTCAATCTGCATCACTAGAGGGAAATTCAGAATTTAATAGAACATAGATTCACTGAAGTAAATATAAGAAATGCATTAAAAATTTAAAGCACTACAGAACTATTTGAAACAATAGTACTTTCAAAAGAGAGCAAAAGGAACTTCAGATATAGATAGACAAGAACAAGTCAAGTGAGTTATTCACTTTAAAAAAATCCACACTAATAAGGAGTGATAGATTCAAATACAAGAAAGAAATCTATGATTTAAAAAAAAGCAATTGTGATTTTTTTCTTAGGACTTATTTCTTCCTCCTCCTTTTACTGTAAATGATGAGTCTGAAGCATGTGAAATGAACAATACTGGGACACAATCCAGAATCCCTTCTATTTACATACTTTTATCCTTCATCATGACGTACACTGTGCATTGAACTTTTCAGAAGCATGTGCGTTCTCTTCTAATTACTTAATGTCAATTTCTAAAGGCTCTAACCAGTATGTATATAATTACCTCCAATGATCTTTTGGATATAAAATGACTATTCCTATCTGGGCTGCTTAGCCTTCTTCATTTCATAAAAAGTACTGAACTTATGACAGATCTTTCCTAGTATAAAATTTAAACAGATTAAAAAGAGCCTGACCCACTATAATATCCTGTGAAACTCCATTCAATTATATGTAACCCTTGCAGAACATAAATCTCCATATTTTGTGTTAGATCTCAGCCTCTCCCATTTACCTCTAATCCATCCAGATACAGTATCCCCATTCCCCAAATGACACATATAAAAATGCCCCCTCTATTTTTTTTCTTGTTAGTCACCCCAAAGTGAAATGAATGTAAGAGCTTCAAAATCAAATGTGAACTCCTGGAGAAGAGAGGCTATTTCATTTTTGAATTTGTATATCCCCAATGTCTGGCATACTTCCTGACACACAGTAAAAATTTCAATAAATGCTTGTTGACTGATTAGTTGATTGATTGAGTCTCAATAGAACAAGCAATTCATTTTTGTTATCTCCATAATCAAGCCATCAATTAGCTAATTGTGCTTCATTTGACATAATCTATTATAATCATTGTAGGACCAAACAGTTTAGTCATTTGGTCCCTTTAGGCAAATATCCTTTCTGTTTTGAACCATGCTCCCACCATCCCTCTTCCCTTGAAAAGGTGTCCTTTAGGTTTTTTTTCTTGGTGGCATCTTACATGGCATTTTACATTTAGGGTTACTAACGTTAATATGTTATTTCAAGAATTACCAGTGACAGGAAATATGTACATGTTATTAGATCCTTAGAAATATTCTTAAAGCATGTCCTAAATAGCTGACATTGCCCATCCGGGAAGCATTTCTTTTAACCCCCTTGAAAGCTCAGATAAGTCTTATCTTTCCCTCGGGGTATCTTGAGTTGCTACTTCTCTAATTAATTTTCTTTGTATCACTAACTAATCTTGAAGTCATCAAGGACTCTAGACAAGTACATCTATAGCCTATGCCAAATCATCTATTTTAATTTTTTTTTCATATCATTCTACTTAGAGACCATTTCTTTTTCATGGAAACTATCCCTGAGCACTTTATCTTTGCCCATGTTTGCATGGTGACATTTTTTTATTTATGAGCTTAACAAAAATTAATATAATATAGACCCCACATGGCTTTAAAATTACAACTATATATTCATACGTACATGTATTATATATGTATGTGTATAGCTGTGGTTTCTCATTTTCCCCAATACCAAGCAAAAACATTGTCTTCTTCCCTAAGTAGAGCTCCTAAAAAGGGCCAGATCTGAGATTCTGTTTATTTTGAACTAAATAATAATAATATCTAGCATTTATATAGACTTTATAGTTGGCAAAGAACTTTATGAATATTCTTTCATTTTATCCCCACAACTTTACAATGTAGTTGCTATTATTACCCCCACTTTGAAAATAAGGCACCTGAAGCAGAGGCTAAGTGAATTGGTCAAATTCACAAAATTGATAAATGCCTGAATCCAAATTTGAATTCAGATCTTCCTAACTCCAAGTACCACATTCTATGCACCTGACTATCTGAAGACTAAAGTCACAGGTTAAAGTTGGAGATAGTTGTAGAAAGCAACAAACCAAAGTTGGCCTGGTATAAAAATTCCAGGCACTAACAAAAATTTTTATTTTTCAAAAAAATCTCAGACTATTGAAGTCATTATTTGGTTCCACTGATGACATAGAAATGATGCTTTAAGAAAAGCAAATACATATATATATATACATATATGCATATATGTGCATGTGTATATATGTGTATGTGTGTTACTAAAGTTTACAACTTTATATTAATTTACTCCTTGTTTAACAGAGGTTTTCTAACATCCCATGAAATGGGCACTGAGTTGCCCCAGCTTCCTTCAGGGAAACATGTGCCTGCCTCTAAAGCACTTGCCAATTTGAGATAAAGATAGAAATCCTGAGTGGTTCCTCAGTTCCCCACTAATGATGGCTGAAAGGTGGGGACAAGACTATATGGAAGCAACCTTAAACAGTATGAGTCATTAAATTAGGGGAGTGGCCCATTAAAAAGGAACTAACAGTCATGATTCTGCTCCCTTCATTTCTCCCCTGAGGCAGGTATGTCTCTTTTACTAGTTGCCTCATGAAGTATTAAATGGTGAGGTGACACCCTTTTCTTATCCCAGCATCAAGGTATCTGTCAGCTAAAGCAAGAGGTTACATAAGGTAAATAGAGCCTGGACCTTGAAGTCTCTGGCACATTTTTTTCTGCTTTTTGTTTCTTTCCTGCAAACAGATGAGTGAAGTGACTTCAAGGAGGACATAACTAACCTTGAAAGGCAAACTTGAAAATGAGGTAATAGAAGACAAATATAAGAGCATGGTGTAACTCTTTAACTCAGATCCTTTTTTTAAGTTCCAGGTATGTTAAAGCTCAAAATTGACTAAGGACAGCAAAGTCTAAAATGGACAAAAAGGATATTTTTAGCCATTACAGAAGAAAAAGGAAAATCAAACAAAAGATGTGACTTTGCTTGGGGTAGTCAAGATAATAATAACTGACAAAAGTAAAGGCAGATGATTAAAATGTCCTATTTGATCCAAAGATTCTATTATTAACTTTATACTCCAAGGAGGTCAATGAGAAATCCCAATATTTACTAAAATATTGATAGCAGCACTTTTTTGTAATAGTAAAGAATTGGAATCAAAGTAAATGCACATTGATTGGAGAAAGTTTAAACTAATTGTGATACATGAAAGTAATGAAATATTTCCATGCTATTACTTAAATGCACAAAAAGATCAACACGAATTGATGTACAGTGAATTAAGCAGAACAAGAAAAATAGCATACATAATAATATACCCAACAATGTAAATAGAAAGAACCACCACCAAAAAAATTAAAAATGATTATTATAAAGAACTTCACTTGAAAGAAGAGGTATGAGAAAACATGCCCATCCTTCCATACTTGCAGAAGTGGTCTAAAGTATAGCATGTTTCATATATTTTCAAATTTTTCAGTTTATTAATCAATTGTGCTGGTTTATTTCCCCTTCTTTTTTCTCTGTCTTCAAAAATTTTATTTATTATATGATATAGTTCTCTGAAAGGAAAAGAGAAATTCTAGAGAAAACTATGGTGATATAAGAAAAACATGTTTCTTAAAAGTAAGGACAGAAATACTCATTTCATATTTTGATTCTGTTTTCTCTAGGGGGAAAAAGAATGACCTTCATGCTGGAAATGATAGAACTACTACTAAATTACTACTATGGAACTAATATCCAAGAGAAGTAAGAAGATACCAAAAAATCTTCTAGCTGTCTTTGAAGAATTCAGTTTACCTAACTAATATGAACTATATCCTTAGGTACTAAAAGTCATGCAAGACCAAGGAACTTGATAACACAGTGAATAGAGTTCCAAATCTGGAGTCAGGAAAACTCATATTTCTGAGTTCAAATCCAGCCTTAGACTCCAAACTTATTAGATGTGTGATCCTGGGCAAGTTACTTATCCCAATTTACCTCAGTTCCCTTTGCTATGAAATGATCTAGAGAAGGAAATGGCAAATCATTTTTGCTAAGTATACTCCAAATGGGGTCATAAAGAGTCAAGGTCACAAAGCATCAGATGCAACCAAAAAATTACTCAAAAGTAACACTAAAATACCTGTCAGATGGACACACACACACACACACAGAGACACATACACACACAAAACAAAAACTACAAAAAATCATAAGACTGAAGGAAGACTAATGTTTTCCCAATTTTCAAAAAAGAGAAGAGCATATCATCTTATCCAGTGAGGTTAACTTTGATGGGAAGATTCTGGAAGGGATTATTCAAGAGAAAGTTGGTGAACATCTGGACAGTGGAGTAATTATAAAGAGCCAGCACAGCTTTACTACCATACTCATGCCAGATTCATTGCATTTCAAAAAAAAAGTACAAAACTAGTAGATATAGAGAATGTTGTGGGAGATCATTTTACCTAAATTTTATCAAAGCTTTGGATAAAAGTGGAGAAATAGGGATTAGGTTGTAATATAATCAAAGGTTGTATGATTGGATTTTAAGAACTATTGGTAATGGTTCAATATCAATCAGTATCATAAGAAGTCTCCAATAAAGAATCATAGGAATCTGTGCTTGATTCTATGGTGTTTAACATTAATACCAGAGACTTGGAACAACAATAATAATAACTTGGAATGATAATAGTATTTCTATAAAGTCTTCTATGTGCCAGTCACTGGACTAAGCACTTTACAAATATTATCTCACTTGTTCTCACAACAACCCTGGGAGACAGATGCTTTTACAATCTCCATTTTACAGTTGAGGAAACTGAGATAAACAGAGATTAAATGACTTGCTCAAGATCACACAACTACTAGTAAGTATCTGAGGCAGGATTTGAATTCAGGTCTTCCTGACTCCAGGTCTGGCACTCTATCCCCCACATCACCTATCTATGAGAGTTCTTAGGTTCTTTTCAGCTCTCAAATTCTGTCATTCGGAGAACCCAACACTAACACTTTTTTCACTACACCAAACCTCCTCACCAAGCAAGGCTATTTGGGCAGCAAAATAGATTTTAAAGAGACACAGGAAGAAATGAGAATAGTTAGGAAGTTATTATGATAGTTCAAACAAAAGGGCTTGATCTAACATCATGGACACACGAGTGTTAGAACAAACATTAAATTCTTTCTCCTAGACTCTCAGAAAAAGTCACTCATCCTGTCTTTGGTGAGGCAAAATAAGTTCTCTGGCATCTCGCCCCGTTGCCTTAGCAGCTGGAAGGAAGGTAAGGAAGTGAGTCAACATGCAGACGCAACTTGGTTAACCCAGGATTTGGTTCTTATTCCACAGTAAACAAGTCAGCACTGCCAAAGCTGCTGATCACCCAAATGGAACCTCCCATGGGTGGTGTGGATGGCAAAGCCAGTCAGAGGAAGGGTGCCTGTGCCTTTGGACTGGGAAGGACAAGTATTGCATAATTCATCTCCCATCCATTAACTCAAAAAATCTTTTAAAAATTCACTCATTTACAATTCCAGTGGCTCTGGGGAATGGGCACAGGTGAGGTTTACCATCCCTCTATTATATATGAAAGAAAATGGGGAGGAAGACTTGGCTTCAGTGATTTAATAACTCCATGGTAGAATGGGTAGCATTTTTTTTAGCCACTGGACCATATTTCTTTCTTGAGTGGGTGACCACCACAACCAAAGTTATCAGGAAGATAGAGTGTATTCATGGATAGTTCAGGTCCAGAATAGTCATGTCTGTGGAAGTAGCTGAACAAGAGGGCTTACATTCAGGGAGGGACAAATATAACATATGCAGTGATTCAGGGGTGGCCATATTTTTTATACTATAGAAAAAAGTTAGATGCTTTTCTTTTTCTGAACAAAGATATATTTTGAAAAGAGCTGCTTTAGATCTTTTAACCGAAAAAGCCAAGATTAGGGAGGGCTCACTTTCCCAAACTTTGCAGATATTTCTTATCTTAAACTTCTCTCTTCCTTTTACCACTCCTAAAACTCCTCATTGCTCAGAGCGCAACACAGATAAATAAACAAATAAATGAGTAAATGAACATTTCATAGGAAATAGGCCATATACATGCAAATAATTGTCACTGAAATTTCTAAATATATAAGAACCATATGGAACAAATGCTCCAAATTAGAAATATTATGACATATTAATATTAGAGTGGACATCTTAGTTCAGTCCACTAACCAACAAGTACTTATTGAGTGCCTACTATAAGCAAAGCATTAATCAAGGTGCTATAGAGGATCCAGAAAAATAAAAAACATGATTCCTGCCCAAAAATCTTATAGTCAATTTGAGAATACAAAGCACATGTGCCAATTTGTTGCCAATAGAAAGCAATATATGACAAGTATCTACCGAAGGGTGGTACATATGTAAGAAAAGCACATCACAATGTGCTGAGTCCTAATCATTTGATGAGACTGCTATTGTTAGAAGGACACCCTTTCTGAAAGTCAATATTCCCTATATGCCCATGCAAAGAGCCAACAACAAATTTCTTGGTTTGGAGCAGGCTCCAAGGAGCAGCAACTAGGGCTACCTCTGGAGAGATATACTCATGAGAGGGGCTAAGCAGTTCTGTGGATAACTTCTAGTTAATGTCCCAAAGTTGAATTTAGGCTTATATTGATATTTTTAACTGATGATAAATCTTTTTTTTAATGAAAAACTATATTTCAATAGTTCTTTCTCTGGAGCTTGATAACATTTTCCCTTATGTATCCTTCAGGAATTATTTTGAATCATTGTTTTTATCAAAATAGGTAATGTTACAATATTGCTTTTAATGTATATAGTGTTCTTCTGGATCTGCTCATTCTGCTTTTCATCAGTTCATATATGTCTTCCCAAATTTTTCTGAAACCATTTGCTCATCATTTCTTAATGTTTCACAATCACATACCACGACTTGTTCAGTCTCTCCCCAAATGATAAACATCTCAATTTCCAATCCTCAGCCACTACAAAGAGAGCCACTAGAAATATTTTTATATAAATAGGTTCTTCCCCTCCCCCTCATTTTTTTTCCAATTTGCTAAATTTCTTTTTCTTTTCTTTTATTTTTGTTTTAACTTTTTTTCATGGTAAAAATATATGTAAATCCAATATGGGCATACATATTTATACAAATGCTGCATAAGAAAAATCAGATTAAAAAGGAAAAAAAGTGAGAAAGAAAATAAAATTCAAGCAAACAACAATAAAGGAAGTGAAAATGCTTTGTTGTGATTTACACTCCGTTCCCATAATCTTCTCTCTGAGTTTAGATGGCTCTCATAATCATAACATCATTGGAACTGGCCTGAATCATCTCATATTGATGACAAATCTTAAAATGCTAGGCAGATTCACAAAGGCACCTTGGTGACACAGATCACAGAATGCTCAACTTGAAGTCAAGAAGACTTGAGTTCAAATTCTGTTCCTGGGAAAGTAATTTAATCTCTGTCTTCCTCAGTTTCTTCATCTACAAAAAAAGTAGATATAATATCTACCTCCCAAGGCTGTCATGAGGATTGAATGAGAAAATATTTGTTTAGAAATATTTACAAATATTTGCCATTTTGAAAACCTTAAAATAAATACAATATTAAAATAAAATAAATACATATATAAATAATATAAATGCTAGTTATTATTATTAATAATTAAGAAGAAACTTTCAAACGAACTCATTCCTGTTGCTTCCTCTTTTCCTTTTCCTTGCTTTCTCTCCCTTGAACATTCAGGCTGAAATATAGCAAAATGTGGGAAGAAAAAAAAATGGATCTCCCACCAATCCCCCTCTCTTTCCCACACAAAGAACAGAAAATGGCAACTTTCTTTTTTTTTTTTAAATTTTATTTTATTTACATAACATATGTGTGGGTAATTCTTCAACAATAACCCTTACATAGCTTTCCGTTACAAATTTTTCCCCCCAACTCCCCACCCCTCCCCTAGATGGCAGGATATCCACTACATGTTAATTATGTTAAAATATTGGCAAATCGAATATATGTATACATATTTCCAAACTTATCATTGGTGTGCAAGAAAAATCTTATCTACACAAACGATATATCAGATAAAGGAAACACAATGTAAGCAAACATCAATCAAGGAGTATGAGAATGTTATGTTGTGGTCCACATTTCGCATCCCTCTCTCTGGGTGTATATGGTTTTCTTCAGTGAACAATTGGAGGTGGTTTCAAACATTTCATTGTTGAAGAGAGCCATGTCCATCAGAATTGATCATCATATAGTACTGTTGTTGCCGGGTATAATGATCTCCTGGTTCTGCTCATTTCACTCAGCATCAGTTCATGTAAGTCTCTCCAGGCCTCTCTGAAATCATCTTGCTGGTCATTTCTTACAGAACAATAATATTCCATAACATTCATATACCATAATTTATTCAGCCATTCTCCAATTGAAGGGCATCTATTCAATTTCCAGTTTCTAGCCACTACAAAAAGGGCTGCCACAAACATTCTTGCACATGTGGGGCCTTTTCCTTCCTTTATGATTTCTTTGGGATATAAGCCCAATAGAAATGCTGCTGGGTCAAAGGGTATGCACAGTTTGATAACTTTTTGAGCATAGCTCCAAATTGTTCTCCAGAATGGCTGTATCCGTTCACAGCTCCACCAACAATGCATCAGTGTCCCAGCCCTCCCACAACCCCTCCAACATTCATCATTAACTTTTCCTGTCATTTTAGCCAATCTGACAGGTGTGAAGTGGTATCTCAGGGTTGTCTTGATTTGCATTTCTCTGATCAATAGTGATTTGGAGCACCTTTTCATATGACTATAAATAGTTTTAATTTCATCCTCTGAAAATTGTCTGTTCATATCCTTTGACCATTTATTGATTGGAGAATGGCTTGAATTTTTATAAATATGAGACAATTCTCTATATATTTTAGAGATGAGACCTTTATCAGAACCCTTAAATGTAAAGATGATTTCCCAATTTATTGCTTCCCTCCTAATCTTGTCTGCATTGATTTTGTTTGAACAAAAACTTTTTAACTTAATATAGTCAAAGTTATCTATCTGGTTTTCAATTAAAAGTTCCAGTTCTTCTTTGGACATAAATTTATTCCATCTCCACAGGTCTGAGAGGTAAACTATATTATGTTCCTCTAACTTGTTTACAAAATCACTCTTTATATCCAGATCATGAACCCATTTAGATCTTATCTTGGTATGTGGTGTTAGATGTGGGTCAAGCCCTAATTTCTTCCACACTAGTTTCCAGTTTTCCCAGCAGTTTTTGTCAAATAGTGAATACTTATCCCAAAAGCTGGGGTCTTTGGGTTTATCAAAAACCAAATTGCTATAGTTATTGCCTAGTTTGTCTTGTGATTCTATCCTATTCCACTGATCGACTACTCTATTTCTTAGCCAGTACCAAATGGTTTTGATGACCGCTGCTTTATAATATAGTTTTAGATCTGGTACAGCAAGTCCACCATCTTCAGCCTTTAGAAAATGGCAACTTTCAAGAGAGCCACATGGAGAATGAAAAAGAGTTCCTGGACCTCCAGTTCTGGCTGCCTTGTCCTTTCTGGGTTTTTTTCCTTAATATAGATCAGAAACTAGTAATCCTGACAACAAAAATTTCCAATCTTAGAGTTTACCTCACAAGCTAATCCTAAATTCAAAACTTTTTAGGTTCTGAAGTTTCTGAGGAGCTCAGGAAATGAGCATGCTATTTGCAGAGTGAATACATTGAATACATTGGCCTGGGTGCCAGGAGTTCTGAACTGTGTTTACTCTCATGTATTGCTGGGATTTTCTCTAATGCTGTGATTTTCTCTAATTATCAAAACTATTTGGTACTGCTTAAGAAATAAAAAGATATATCAGTGGAACAGACATAAAATCTACAGAAGTAAATGAATATAACTACCCACTGTTTGACAAGTGTAAAACTTAAATCTTTGAGATAAAAATTGTTGGGAAAGTTGAAAGGCAGTCTGACAGAAATTGGGCATGAGCCAATATATTATACCTTTTACCAATATATAGTCAACATGATAACATGAATTAGATATAAAAGGAGATATTACAAGAAAATTTGAAGAACATGAAACAAATTATTAGGTTTATTAATAGGTTATGAATAAATAAGAAATAGTGTTGTGAGATATAAGAATGGATAATTTTGATTACATTAAACTAAAAAAATTTTGTACAAATAAAACAAATGGAGCCAAGATCAGAAGGTAAGCAGAAAACTGAGAGGCAGGCAGAATTTATAAACAGTTCCTTAGATAACAGTCTGACACCTCAAATATATAAAGAACTTTATCAAATCTATAAGAAGGCATTCCCTAATTGATAAATGTTCAAAGGATTGGAACAGGCAGTTTTCCAATGAAGAAATCAAAACAATTTAAAGTCTTATAAAAATATTCAAGGAGCAGTTAGATGGCACACTGAATAGAGCACTGGCCCTGAAGTCAAGAACAGCTGAGTTCAAATTCAGCCTCAGACACTTAACACTTACTAGCTGTATGACCCTGGGCAAGTCACTTAACCTCAAGTGCCTCATTTTTAAAAATCTCTAAATCAATACTGATTAGAGAAATGCAACTTAAAGCAACCTTGAGATATCATTTTATACCTATCAGATTGGCTAAAATGATTAAAAAAGGGAGCAACAAATATGTTGGAGGGGATGGGGAAAAATTAGGAATTTAATTCATTGTTGGTAGATCTGTAAGCTGATCCAACCATTTTGAAGGGAGATTTAGAATTATGCCCAAAGAGGCATTAAACTATCTATGTTTTGATCCAGCAACACCAATCTTAGGTCTGTTTCCCAAGATGATCAAGGAGAATGGAAATGAATCTACATATTCTAAAATATTTATAGCAGCTCTCTTTGTAGTGACAAAGAATTGAAAATTGTGGGGGATACCAGCCATTTAGGGAATGTCTAAACAAATTGTTTATGTAAATGTTTATGTTTATGTAAATGTTCATGATAAACTATTACCATGCTAATAAGAAATAATAAGCTCAATGATTTTGGGAAAGCATGGAAAGACCTCCATGAAATAATGAAGAACAAAATGGGCAGAACCAAGAGAAGATTATATACAATAACAGCAGTATTGTTTTAAGAACAACTTTGAGAAAGTAAGTTATTCTTTTTATATTATAAATACTCAAATTAATCTCAAAGATCCTACAAAGGAAGGTGCTTTTTGGACCCAGAAAGAAATATTGCTATGGTATAGGGAATAGCTGGTTAATTTAGAAAAACATAGAAAATGTTGAACTTGCAAAGGAAGATGCTATCCACCTTCAGAGAAAGAGATGATAGGAGGAAATAAGCATGGAATGGAAATACATACATACATACATATATATATGTATACTATAAATATATAACTTTATATATATCATATATAACTATATATGCATGTATGTGTATATATGTCTATATTAGTATATATAAGCATGTGTGTGTTTATAAATTTCTATGTATGTGTGAATATATGTGTGTGTGTGTGTGTGCGTGTATGTACCCATGCTTATTGTAGCTTTTTTTAGGGTAGAAGGGAGGGAAGGGAAAAAATAAAGTAGAAAGTGTACCGAAGAGAATAAAAGAAAAGCAACAAGGAAGCAAAGAAAATCTTGGCAGCTATGAAAACAATGTATAGTGGTTATATGTATTATATTATATATAATATATATTATATATTATGTAGTGGTTATAATATATATTATATATATTATTTCTTAAAATGGAAATTTATAGCTCTACATTGAATCATTACTATCTGCTGTGTACATGGCAATTTTTTTTCTCATTTTGTATTTAAGTCCAAAAATTTTTTGCCAAAAAAAATAAAGAAAAAGAAAAAAGGGTTCCCCAAGGTGAATTTCTACTAGCTTCAGCAAGTAGAGGGAGGATGTTAAGAAGAGATGACCTAAATCACTTCCCATCTGGTTATTTTCCTGGACTTTATCATCTCCAGAAACTAATCATCCTGCAAGATGAAATTTACTTGGAAATTCCCATATCCTCAGATCATTTCTACCCTGTTTACATGGTTTTATTCTGTCCTCTCTTCTCCCCTTCCATTACCTCCTCTCCCTAATTCTCTCACTCCCCTTTTCAGCTTCTTTTTATGTGTTGTTTCCCCCATTAGATTGTGACCTCATTGAGGACAGAGACTATCTTGTGCCTTTTTTTTTTTTGTATGTCCCCAGCATTTAGCATAGTGTCTAGCATATAGTAAGCATTTTAAAAAATGTTTATTGACTTTGAATCTGATTCTATCTATTTTTTTCATGAGTAAAGGGGGAGGGTAATAATGGACCTACTTCTTAGAGTTATTGTGAAGATAGAATGAGACTTTGCAAACCTTAAAGCCATTTAGGAATGCTAGCTGTGAGTATTATCTGTCTTGATTATCTCATTTAAAAAAGAAAAGTTTCACTCAGTGACCTCTAAAATCTGTTCCAACTCTAAAACTATGGTGCAGTGAGCTAGAGATGGCAATAATTAAGACAAAAAGATAAAAATGCTGATAATGGGATCTCAAGCTCTTGGGAGGAAGTATCCCCTTCTGGTGTCACCACATTCTAGAGTAAGATTGACCCTGATACTAGGCTACAGAAAGTTAGAAAGGAAAGCAGGATGGAATCTAAGGCTGATGTATCCCCTTTGAGATTCTAGCTTTATTTGTAAAATGAGGAGACTGGACACAGTTAATCTCTAAGTACTAAAACCCATCTATATGACATGGATCCAAAGTTTCATTTTAATTATTTCCTTTCTCTAGACTTACCTCCAGTACACCTGGTACATATTTCCTTTTACCAACATGTCTCCATAATAAGAACTCTATTTTAAAATAAATGCAATGATTTTCCCAGATGGAAATTATCCTTGCCAATATAATGATAATTGCCCTTTATGTTACATTCTAATGTGTACTTAGCACAAATTACTGAAAACAATTCCTTCTAATTAAAAAAAAACCTTCCATTTAAAGACTGTCTCTAATGTTTTCAAGAACTTCTATGCCATTAAATGGAGAATGTGATATGCCTGAATAGCAATGGAATAGTTACATCAAAAACAATTCAACGATCTCCCATTGAAAATAACCCAAGAAATAAGAGTTAAAAATCTTATTGTCTGTGCTGTTAAAGACCTATTTTCAATAGATCATGGTTAGGAAGTATGGCAAATTTCCTTAGATGTGCCAAGGTTTTAATGGAAAAAAAGAGAAGGAGGGAGGAAGGGAGGAAGGGAGAAAAGAGGTGATGAGGGAAGGAAGGAAGAAAGGAAGGAAGGAAAGAAGGAAGGAAGGAAGGAAGGAAGGAAGGGAGAGAGAGGGGGAGAGAAGGAGCGAGGGAATGAGGAAGAGAAGGAAAATGGAATGAGGCAGGGAAGAAGGGAGAAAAGAAAGAAAGAAAGAAGGCAGGGAGGGAATAAGGAAGGAGGAAGGGAAAGGAAAGGAGGAAGGAAGGGTAAGAAGGAAGAAAGAAGGAAGGAAGGGAAGGAGGAAAGAAGGGAGGGAGAGAAAAAAGAGAGAAGGAAGGGTGGGAGGAAAGATGAAGGGAAGAAGGTACTAGAAAGAAATAAGGAAATAAGGGAAAGTTGGAGATTCTTCATTCCTTTCTGGATGTCAAAAGTATCTTTCACAAACCTAAAAATTTCACAGCTAAAAATTCAGCTAATAAATTATTTTCACCTTGATTTGGTACTTTTGAGTGGTGTGAACTGAAAGCTTTAAAACCAGCCATAGGAGATAAACATCCTGATCAGAAGTTTAGGATTTACTGGCTAACTGTACAAAATAACTTCTGAGCTATTTGTTGGCACTTACCCTACTCCCTCAGGGGTGCTTTGTCTCTATCCAGCCTTTGCCAGTATGCCCTCTCCTTTATCTCTTTCCACTCTTTTGCCCTCTCCCATTACTTTATAGCTCTCTTTAGCTATTTCTTCAGTTACTGCTGTAGGATCTTCTCTATCTGCTTCTCTTCTACCTCCTCTTCCTCCTTCTCTTCCCTTTTCTTATTCCTCCTCTTTTTCTTCCACTTCCCTCTTCACCCCCATTTTATTCTACTCCTAAATCATCTATAGATTTAGTTCTTTGTGAAACTAAGAGACACTCTAATAGTATTTTCCTTCTTCAAGAAAGGCTTTATTATGAAACCTGGGGAAACATAACCATACATAGATACCATCAGCTTTTCAGCCCCTCTGATCTCTCCAGATGGAGAAGAGATACCCAAAAGATGAAGACCCTGAGGCTATTACTCAGTTTGGGGTCATTTTCAGGGAGTACTATATTCTACTTCTGAAGCTATCACCAACCTTTTAGAAACCATACCATCCTCTGGAATTGGAACAGTCATAACAGACAACTAATGGACTGGTTCTTGTTAGAAGGAGCCCTCAAGACCCCTCAGGTCTTCCAATTGGCCGCTACAAGATCCCCATTGAAATCCTTATATTCAAACTCATTAATACTAATTTGGCTCAAAGCAGAGATACCTTAATTGTTGACAGAGAAACTTGTACTACCAAACCAGAAAATTCAAACAAATTCCAAAAGCCATTATAAGAATAAAATGAGAAACCTAGCCAGTTTTATGATAGATTGTGCAAAAGGGCTATACAATATGAAAAATTAGACCAAATTAATCTATGAGAGGAGTATATCATTAACAAACACTTTGTTAACCACTCCCTGCCCATGATACAAAAGCACTTCTGTAAGAAATGCCCTGGATAACAATGCCTATAGGCCAGATAAAGGAAGGAAATATAGAGGCAGAAAAAAAAGGAAAACCTGTGAGAAAAGACCAAACTGTTCTTGCCTCAGGACTGATTGACCTAATGCAAACCATTCTGCTTCCTGTATAGACATTTTGGGAAATTCATGAATCATATGAATGTTTTTATTGCTACAAGAACGGCTATATTGCCTAATACTACAGAAAGAGAAAGTGAGATTTTAAGAATGGAAGGAAAAGTGGCTCTCAGGATTCAAAAGGAAAATCTGATTCATGAAGGTAAGGAGGAAGGAAAATTACTATACATTTCAGTGAAGACCCCTTTGGTTTTCCTGAACCTGATGTCCTGGCTCCTGTTATTCTGGTCTATTCCTTTCCCCAAGTGAGAACTTTATGTCACCCTTAAAAATTGGTCATACAATTGATGATTGTTTGCTGGATGCTGGAGTTTCAATTAATTTCTAATGAGTAAATCTGATTCCAGAAGTATCTCCATTAGATCTTCAAAGATTATTGAGGTCTCAAGAAAGCTTCAGATTGCTCACAGAGAATATCACGGCACTGTATCCATTGTTCTCCTTTCTTTCCAACACTCCTTCCTCCTTGTGCCTAAATCCCTTGTGAATTTATTGGGTTAGCATCTCTTAAGAAAACTTAAAGCTACTATTTCCTGTTCTCCTGGTGGTACTTTGTCCTAAGGAATTCTGTCTCCTTTTTCTCCTTTCTCATCCAAAATAATCAGGATGGAGATGGGGATGCTCTTAGCATTCCATCTGACATCCTCAACTCCCTATGTGTTTGCATATACTTTGTCTTTGCAAGTAGCCTACTAAAATTGGTAATCCCAATTACCATCAAAGTTACAGGACGCCCTTCTTCATTTGTCTTCTAGTACCCCTTACACAGAGAAGCTATTGAGAACATTTCATCCATCATTTAGTCCCTTAGAGATCAAGGTGTTGCTATATCTTGCAAATCACCTTGTAATACACCAAGTCTCTCCATAATCTCCTCATTAAAAAACCAAAACTGGTTCCAGACAGCAAATCTATTTATCACTTTGCCCAAGTTTTGCATATAATTAATGCTTATGTTATACCCAGATATCCAGAAGTGCCCAACCCTACTATAATTGTTTCTTCAATTCTTTACTATGATAGATCTTTGCTTAGCATCTTTTTAATATCCTATTCACCCACACATCAGCACCTGTTAACCTTTATCTAGAACTCACAAGGGACATGAACTCACCTACCATGGGAATTTTTTTTTTAATTTCACAGCAAGATTTAGCATCTATCACTTTTTAAGGTACCACCCTGGTCCAAACAGAGGATACCCAGAGAAAAAATTGGAATGTAGGTTTTCTTGACTTCAGGCTCAGAATTCTGTCCATTATGCTGCCTTACAAACTCACTATCTTCTATACTCTTATTTACTGTCACTTAACTTATTCCTGAAGTCAAAGATAGTGAAGTATTTTCTCCCTGATATAACTAAGTTGCTCTTTTTTAGTCCTTTTTTACCAAGTTTCTCTGTCAGAACAAGTAGTCAGTAAGATACTTGAATTACTGCTGATTCATACCGAAAACATTAAGATGATAATAGAAATTATCAGTTCCCTAATTAAATAAAACTGTGTTCATATGAAAATAGGTTTTCATTCAAGATAATATAGTGATATCTCTTTCTCCTGAGAGATGGGGGAATTAGCTGGAGTAGAAAATTTTGAGAAAGCAACAAGGTCAGGCAATTATATATGTCAAATGTAAGTGTTTCTAATGAGACATACAAGTGTTGAACATGTTCTAATAAAGTTCTAAAAATTGGGTTCAGGGCTTTATGTAAAATCATGTCGTAGCTGCTCTGAGAATGGGCCCATTACAGAATGCCAGGAGGAAATGTTTTCAGAAATCAGATGACTATATCAGACATCTGAGATGTAAGATATAATGTACTGATGAAATGTACATCAGGAATTCCAGAGATGGAAATGGCAAACCAATTCATATTGTTGCCAAAAAAAATGAGGTCACAAAGAGTTGGACACATCTGAGCAGCAACACAATTCAGATAATGTATATGAAAGAATTTTGTAAAGCACTGCATAAATATCATATTTTTTTCCTAAGGAGAATCTATCTGCCTAAGCACATTAGCTCATAATACAGTTGATTCTCTTTCTAAATGAGTGCTCAGTCTCTCAAATTATCCCATTCTCAATAGTGACCTGGTTACCTTCAAATGAGAATGAATTTTATAAAGCAATATTACTGAAATATATCACTTTATTAGAGATTAGCACAATAATGTAGATTATATTTATTCAGTAGGGAATATTTTCAGGCAAATCAAAGGTATTAACCTTTTCCATGAATATTTGAATACTCTTCAAGGAGACCATTGTATGCTTCCCTAACCTACGCAAATCCCATTTCTAAACAAAGTGTCTCCTATCATTTTGTTTTATTTTATTTCCACAGTCATAAAAAGTATTTGATTCCTTCCTTCTAAGGATTAGTTATTGTAGGAATCTCAATTTTTGTAAAGGCCTCCTTGATATCAAACCTGTGAAGACTGGGATAATAGAGTTTAATAACTAAAATAAAGGAAAAAATCTATCAAATTTGCCAACACAATAAAAATTAATCACCTTAATTTTGGTTTTCAGATATACATAACTATTTTTCATTAAAAATTATAATAGCTTTTGAAAAAGCACATTTTTTTGTTCAAGATAAACATTCTGATTAGTGTTCAGATTTCCCAATACTAATAAGACTCCCACACCTCATTCTGTATTGTACACATTTTTGGTTTTTGAGAACCCTGAAAGGAACAAGTTCTGTGCTGTAAGAAACAACAAATATGTAGAATATAGAGAAATCTGGGAAGGTATATAAAGAGCAGAGTGAAGTGAGTGCAACCAGGGGCAAATGTTTACAATCACATAAACAAAAAGGATATGAAGTCAAATTCTATATTATTATAATTCCAATACTGCTTGTTGGGTAGGTAAGTGGACATGTTAATTACTTTATCATCCCCAATTTTTTGTAAGCAGGGCTATCCTGAGACTCACTCTCCTCTTCAGGTATAACTTTCTAACTTGTCACTCTGACTTTCTCTTTTAGGAAATATTTCCTCTCAATCTGCTCACATGACCAAAAGAGAATAATGGGGGATGCCTGACTCACTGCCAGTCAACTAGCTTCTCACAGTCACTATTTTGTTTGGATGCCCAGAAAACCCCTCCCCCAAATAAAATGATAGCATCTACTTCCCAGGATTGTTGTGAGAATGAAATAAATCATATTTGTAAAGTACTTTGTAATCTTAAAATACTAGATTAATATTAACCATTATCATCATATCCTCTTTCCTGGGCTTCTATGACATTCTTTTCTCTTATTTCTTCTCTTAATTCTCTGTTCAGTCTCCCTTTTAGATTTCTTTCCCAACTTCCATGCCTTCTCCCTTCTTTTCTTCTTTGACACTCTCTCCTTTGTTCTCTCATACAATCACATGAGTTTGATTTTACAGATATAGATTTCAAATCTACATATGCTTAATTTCAGTCCCATTTTTCCAAATGCCTTCTAAAGATATCATCCTAGGTATCTCATAATTACCCCAATCTCAATATTTCAAAAACAGAACTTATCAGTTTACTCCCTAAACCCATCCTTTCCCAAATTTCTCTATTTCTATTGATAGTACCATTATTTCAAACACCCAGATCCAAAACTTTGAAGTCGTCCTCTATTCTTCCATTTCCCCCATTACCCCCATCTACTCAGTCTTGCCAAATCTTTGGTATTGCTTTCTTGTCTCCACTTACACTACTATCACTAGTTCAAGTCTTTATTATTCTCATTTAAACTAATGTATTAGCTTCTGAACTAATGTTTCCACATCTGGTGTTTTTCCTCTCCAGCTACATGTATTCCATATGTCTTCCAAAGACAGAGATTTGATCTTGTTACTTCCCCTGCTCAAAATCCTCTGATGATTTGGTTTTTTTCTCCAAGAAAAAAAATATAAACTTTTTTGCCTGATATTTAGAGGTCTATACAATCTAGTTCTAACTTTTCTTTCCAGAATTATTTTCCTTTTCCTCCTTCATTCTCTCAATATCCCAATCATAACATGTCTACGAAATATCCTCTGAACTCAGTATTCCATCACTCAGGCAATACCCCTTAGCTAGACCATAATCCTCATCTTTGATGGTCAAAATCCTTCCCTTTCTTGAAAACTCAGTTCAGTGGCCATCTCTTCTATTAAACTTTACCTGATATTCAGGCAAACACTTTCATATTTTCCTAAAACAGTTGTTGAACAGTTTCTTTTGCTCCAATATAATATGAACTTTTTTTAAAAGAAAAGAATCTTTTTTAATCTTTCATTTCTTAGGATCTAAAGCCATTTGATATATAATTGTTGAATTGAATTACATCTGATCCCAGAGGTATTGGTTCACTAGGGACATGCATGAGGAACATAGATCAATGTAGAATTTTCCTGACAGTGCTGGTGTTGTCCATGAAATTCTCAGTCCACATAAACTATGGTCTCTTCCAGCAAAATCTCCTAAAAGTCAGGCCACATCAGTAGTTTTAATGCATAGACTCATACATTGTATTTAGACTTATAAGGGACTTTGCAGGTCACCTAGTCCAAGCTCTTCATTTTACATGTAAAGGAGAAAGGATATGATTTTCCCTTTCCTTTTTCCTCAATTTGATGTAATCACAGGTTTTAAAGATCATTAGGTTTTAAGGAGTTAAAGTAATGATAAAGCTGTGATCATACTTAGTGATCCCTTTATAAAGGATGAACCCATTTCTCTGATAAATTAAATACAACAACCTCATTAGACAAGAAAAAATTGGATTCAAAAAAATGGACGTGATTTTGTAGGCCTTTAAGTAAGTCCTGGTGAGAGTTCCAAGCAAGATATCCAGAGTGGGGAAAACTTTATGAAGGATACCAGGATGATAAAAAAGAATATTTCTCTGATATCCATCAGCTACTTTCCCAAAAGGTAATATCCCATCTAGCTTGAGAATTCATCAGTTTAAGCAATCAATAAAAAAGAAACTCAATCCCTGATAGGGAATTACTTTTGTGAGAAAGGAGTGATTTAGTCTCTCCTCATCAGTCCCACTCCTATCAATCATGTAGAATTTGAAGTAGAATTCCTTGACCAGGAGAAATTACTGCATCCAGCAGGCAACAGAGACACAAATTTCAGACAGACAAAGGTAAAGATAAATAGTCAACTGAAAGAGGAAATAGCTACAAGAAGAATATGCCCTTGCAACCAAGAAGAGAACTTCAGGAGGAAATTAAGAGCTTCTGGACCTAGTACTTCCAGAGCTATGAATTACCTTAGTATGTGTGTTTACTACACTGTAGAAGGCCAATATTGAATAGGTCCATGAACAGCAAGAGTCTAGTCCAAGTATTACTTGAGACCTGCTCTTTGTTAGGGCAAATCTTTCAAACTATTGGCTCACCATCTCCCTTAACAATTTTTGAAAGACATACTCAGGATAAATTTAGAATAATCTTGCTGGAGAATGTATGTGACAGGAACAAGGCATCACAACTATATTATTTACAACTCTGTTTTGACAAATAGCTTTGCTATTGATAAGTTCTGTTATCTACAACTCTGTTTTGATAAATACCTTGCTATTGATAATTTCTGTTATTGAGAAGCCGGTTATGATAGATCTCTTGTTATTGCTAGTTAAGGTGAATTGAAATGTCAAAGTATGGTATATGCATTAACCTGAAAGGTATGTAGTGTGAACTGGAGGTAGCTGTTATTAATGTAACACTAGTTTAAAGAGTATATAAACCTTGGCTCTCAGATTAATAAACGGAGATTGCAAAACATATTTTCTACCTGGCCTCTGATATTCATTCACACTCTCAGTATTCACTGGAGCTGGACTCCAACACTACAGGTATGTTTCATGACCATTGTACCCTAAGTTTATTCTCACTCTTCCCATGGAGGTTGTTCTGTAGGAAAATGTGCCCGAAGTTTGGGGAGAGGGGCTATAGCTATTGTTTTTCCTATGCCATTTATCTTAATAAATGCCTTTTTAAAGAGGTCATTATGTCTACTGACTGATAATTAATAGAAGTACAACAGTGAGGTTTATAAACTGTAGTATTTAAAGGAAGACATATTGGGTTAATCTAGAATCCAAATTAATAGCTAATTTTTGAATAAGTAACTCAAGTAAAGGAAATAGCCCAAGGGAAATGTTATCTCTGGAGGAGAAAACTGAATCCTAGAGAGACTTCTCCGTTAAATAGGTATTAAGATTAGGATTGTAGATTTAGAGCTGGAAAGGATCTTAAAGATTAAATAACTTGCTCAGAGGTAGTAGGCAATAGAGCTAGGATTTGAACACTGGGTTTTAGACATAAATCCAGTATTAATGGAAAATGATGGCTCTATTCTGAGTCAGTTGTAGAATTTATATGACTGGTGACTAATGACTCAAATACATTTTCAACTTGAAGAATTAAGAAGAGTCCTATTTCCCTTTACTCTCAGCTATCTCCTAGTAGAGATTTTCTTTTGGATTTCTGTAGAAATCTTCCTTTCTTGGAGTCATAGAATCATTCTGAAAAAGTAACTAATATAAACCCCAGATTTTATAACTGAGGAAAATTAAGGCCAGAAAGGTTGATATTGACTGAAGTTTAGTTAGTTAGTGATTGATGGAACACAAGTTGTCCTGACTTTACATCCAGGGGCTCCTACCATGTGGCCTCTTCTATTATATGGTTCATTGATATGATTATGATTAGACTGTAAACTCCTTGAGTGAAGGAATTATCTTTTGCCTCTTTTTTGTATCCCCAAAGCTTATTACAATGCTTAAAACATAGCAGGTATTTAATAGTTTATTGGTTGTCTCCTTCACTGAATATAAACTCATTCATTCATTTTAAGCATTCAAAATGTTTGTTTTTGTCTCTGTATTTCCTAGAACCTACCATGCATGGTGTATGGAACACACAAGGTGCTTAATAAATGTTTGTTGAAGGATGCTAGTTCCATTTTTTACTACCTTACAGAATCTAAAATTTATCTCGTTAAAAACATGTTTTAATTGAGAAAACACTATCAATCCAAAAATCAAGATAATTTATTGAATGAGCCTAGCACTAGAGATGCCCTTAAGCAAAAAATTAACATAAGCAAAATTTGTCTCCTATCTCCTATTTCCACAACTTCCTTTTCTCCTTTCTTTTTGTTGACTTGCTAAGGCCTTAGATTATAATCAATGCAAACTATGTGTAATATTTCTACTTCTGTAACTGAAAAGGAGTTTTATCCAAGAACCATCTCCCCTCTTGCTTGACACTTCCCCTGCCCTGTTAGATGTTTATTCTGGTCATTGGGTTTCTTGTCTATTTTAATTAAAGTTTTATTGATAGCTTGCCCCCACTTCCCTTATTTTAATTCTATCACTTTCCAATTATCATCTCCCTCATAGATCCTACCCTTGGGTACTTTAGCAAAACAAATAAATACATTAGTCATGTGATGATAATGTATGTGTCATCCCTTTCCTGCAGAGTACCACCTCTCTGCACTGAGGCAGGAGACATGTTTCAATTTTACTCCTTTGAGGCCATGATTGACCCTGAGCGGATGGGAATTTTAAAATCTTTCAAAACTATCTTTCTCTATTATTTTGGCCATTGTCTTCATTGTTGTCCTGGTTCTGTCTACTTAACTCTGTACTGGTTTATATAAGTATTAATTAAACTCCTCCCACCCTTCTTTCCACACTCTTTGCTTCCTAGTCCATCCATCCTTCCCTCCTTATTTCTTTATAGATTTTGGAGGGTGCTATAACTTTCATGGTATTTATGCAGTATTGCCTATTTAACCCATTCCTAATGAGAGTAGGTTTTCTTGACTACTAGCCTTCCTCCCCCCCCCAATGCCTTTGTGTCTATTCTTCCTCTGCACCTCATTTGTATAACATAATTACTATTTTTACATTAACTCTGCCCCAAATTTTCTTTTGAGTTGCCCTATTGTTAATGTCAGCCTTAAACATATGGCATACATATGATATTCATTTCCCATGTTAAAAAACATAAACAATTTATCCATATTGAGTTCCTTGAAACTGATCTTTGATATTGGCTCTTATATGTTAAATTTTCTATTAAGTTTGGGTTTGGTTGATAGAAAGTCTTGAAAATCTGCAAGTTCATTGAATGGCCATTTTTTCTGAATATTATAGATAATGTTGCTGGATATGATATTTTTAGTCACAGACCTAGTTTTTTTGATTGTCAGTAGATATGGTTCCAGGACGTACAGACTTTTATTATGACTACTGTACAATTCTAATTGTAGCTCCAGTGTATTTGAATTGGGTTTTTTTTTTTCTTGTTTCTTGCAAAATTTTCTCTTTGAGCTAGAAGTTTTGAAATTTGACAATAACATTCCTGTGTGTTTTCCACCAAGGATCTTATTGAGGTGGTGATTGATGGAATTTTTTCTGTTTTTACTTTCCCCTCATGTTCTACCCAGGACAATTTCCTTGGATTATTTCTTGCATTATTGTGTCAAGGTCCTCTTTTTGGTCCAATTATTCTTATATTTTCTTTTTTTGAGCTGATATCCAGATCTGTTATTTTTCTTATAAGATGTTTCACATTCTGTTCTATTTTTTCATTCTTTATAATTTGTTGTTATTTCTTGGTTTCTAATAGCTTCACTCACTGGCTTCCCCTTGCCCAATTCTAATTTTCAAAGTTATTTTTATCTTTGAAACTCTTTATCTACTGATCTAGGTTAACTTTTTAACCTAGATTATGTATATATATGTCTATATCTATATATATATAATCTTCTTGTTTTTCTTGGATGGTTTTTATTTTTATTTTTGTTTTGTTTTTTAATTTTTCCTCAATATCTCTCATTTGATTTTTGAATTCTTGTACAAATTCTCTCTGGGTAGGGAGCCATTTCACATTACTCTTCGGGGTAGAAGTTTTCTTTATTTTAGTGTCCTCTGAAAATGAGCCCCAGTTTTGTTTCTATGTTTCTATGGCAGGGTTCTTTATTCTTTGACAATTCTTTTTTTTTTTTTTTTTTAAATAAGAGATATAGTGTAAGCACCTCTAATCTTGGAGTGGAATGGATGGTGCCTTTGGCTTCACCTCAGCTCTTCTCTCAGACCAAGACCCCAAACCCAAAGCTCCCCTCTCCTATAAGTGCCCACAGCTAACATTGTCCTTTCCCTGCTGCCTCTGCATTCACCAAGTGCTGGTTCCTTGTTGCCCAGGACTGTGTCTCAGCAGCACAACTGGGCCTGAGCATTCTAATCAGCAGAGCTTTCTTCAGTCTTCCTGGACTTAGATTCTGACTCCACACATTGTCCAGGAGGTGAAAGTCTCTATGGTTCCTGCTGAGGCTTCAGCTACACCCAGCTAGCCGGAGGGATCCCCACTTGGTGTTTCTTCAGACCTAGCCCAGAGGTGTTTACTCTTCACATAGGTTAATCCCTGCCACGAGTCTTTCTTCAGATGTTCTCTAGTTATATCTGGAGGACTCCTATCTACCCTAAGTCATCTTGATTTTTCACCAGTCTATGTTACTGTGTTACTGTTACCACCCTGAGGCACAAATTTATTCTTTTTGTGGAGGAAACTGGGAGAGCTTGAAATTTACCAACCTATTCTGCCATTTTCCCAGAATCTTCCTACTTTTAAAAGAAAAAGCATTGGGGCAGCTAGATGGTGCAGTGGATAGAGCACCAACCCTGAAGTCAGGAGGACCTGAGTTCAAATAGGGTCTCAGACACTTAACACTTCCTAGCTGTGTGACCCTGGGTAAGTCGCTTAACCCCAACTGCCTCAGCAAAAATAAATAAATAAATAAAGCATCAATCATAGGAACTGGTTGAGCTCTTTTAAATTGTTTCTATATTCTGGTGGAAGCTAGATTCAATTATGTAGTGCTTTCTTCTGAATCCTTGTGCCACAATCCATGAACAGAATTCTTGAACTTCTTTGTCTAATAGTGGTATTTTATATCATAATCAAAGGAGTACAGGATCATAAATTTAAAAGTTGGAAAGGACCTTAAAGATCATCTAATCCAATTTTCTCATTTTGTGGAAACTGAAGCCAGACAAAGTAAAGTGACTTGACCAAAGTCATATAGGTGCTAATTTGTAGAATCAACATTGAATAGATATTCTTCAATCCAAATTCTGCTCTTTTCCATTGTAGGGTTTTTTTTTTTCCTAATCCAAGTTAATAATCTTCATTTAAATGTAAACAAAATAATAATGCATATGATATATTTCTGAGCCCATAAAAGATGGGCAGATCCATGTACTGCATTTGTTTTTTCCAGCCATGAGATAGCAAAATTACCAGATGAAGGTCCCCAGGATATTGCATAGTTCTATGAAGCATCTATGGATAGGCATGCATGAGAATCACACAGGATGAGAAAACTAATCCTTGGATTGCCAAAGTGGAGAGAACAACACTATTAAGATCAAAGAATTTTAACTATTCAAATATTCTCTTTGGGAAAATGCCTCTTGAAAGGTGTTTTAAGAGATTTAATACATCACAACAAAAAGCTATCTGAAATTTAATTCTAGAATATTTTAAGTTTATACCTCTTGAGTCTTTAAAGGAAACTGTTATTCTAGTCAGGACACTAACTACTTACTTAAGTAAATGTCTTTTTAATCCTAAGAGATTTTTTTTTTTCCATAACAGCTTACATCTTCCTGAAAGTCAATATGTGTTCTTTAGGGAGCATTGGTAAATGCCATGTAATTGCTGTGGCCTGATAACTCTATCACATAGATATATTGGCATTATGATAAGTAATGCTCCATCTCAATGGGAGTCATCTTATTTATTTTAAGGAATAACTCTGTGCTCCTAATGGCCCATATTATTTGCTTCTGATTTGCCTAGTTTTTCATTTTACATATCAGCCAGGCAGAAAATGACTGGTTGCTAAGCAACAATTTTCCTTTTAAAGACAAGAAGGAGGATCGAGGCCATTTTAAAGTGTGCTATCTATTTGCATGAAGGTAAAGAGAAGGACCCACCCTTATGGTCTGGCTCTTGGCACAGAATGGGTGTCATGAATTTTGAATGGGGAATAACAATCTGTGAATACTGAGTGAATTTGATCTCTGGCTTCTTCTTTTAACTTCAGGTACTTAGCTGAGCTACCTGAAAGATCAAGAACTGATACGATTACAAAATTTTGAGGCCGATTTTATTTTGAGGAGCTACTTTAAACAAGGTACCTTAAAAATAATAATGACAATAAAAATATTGTATCCTAAAATATAGATAAATAACAACATACTTTAATAAATACTTTAAAGAGTTGGTTTTTTTTAATTTTATTTCATTTGCAAAACATATGTATGGGTAATTAAGAGTTTTAATCAGATTAAGCTTAATATGCTATTATAGGATCATCCCACAGAGAGCTAAAAGAATCACAGATTTAACACTGTAAGCAATCAATCTTAAAGGTTATCTAGTGTAACCTCTTATTTTACAGATGAGGACACTGAGAATGAAGTTAAATGATTCATCCAAGATTACACAGTCAGAAGTCTCATAGGTAAGAAGGAATCTAGGTTCTCTGATTCTGGATCCAAGGTTATTACCATCATATCATGTTGTCTCTTCTACCTATTCTTTGGAAACTACCATAACTACTTAATTGTAAATTGTCCTTCTCCAGATCCCACTAACATATCAGAATTATCACTTCCTTTTTCCTCCAGTCCAGTTTCCTTCTCCCACCCTAGTCTCTTTAAAGTCCTTCTACCAATATTTCTTTGATCATCCCTGTTATCATTCTTATTGCAATTCTACTAACATGGTTAGAATTTATGCTATTTTAGGACATAAGAAATTATAATCATATTGAAGCTTCAATTTATTATAGCCTTCAACACTAGCTTTCTTCAACTTTTCAAGATTACTCACAGAGGAGTCAGGAGGCATACTGCATCCATAATTTCCAAAGCACAGCCATAAAACAACAAGCAATGAGTAGCAATATGTGGGCTAAGTTTAGTCAACAGAGCTGTAATTATGACTATCCAACAAATCTGCAACCAATCATTGTACTTCAATAAAAATTGATCATGTAACCAGGGAGCTCTTTAGAGGGGGTCTCTTTTAATAAATTGGGATTTGAATTAATTATTCTAGGAAATTCTTTAATTCACTGAATTTGAGTCAAAGTTTCCCAAGAAAAGAAAGATGAAAATTAAGGGAATAATGATTTTATTTATTAAATATTTTTGTTATATGTTTCAAATAAATTAAGAAGTCATAAAAATTAGTTTTACTTAAGTTTTTTTTCACTCTTTCTCCCCAGTTTTCAGCTAGTTCTAAAAAGCCTGTTTTTCAGTCATACCAGACTAGTTAGAAAAGTTTTTTTTTTCCTCTCTCTGTGTTTATTTTTTCTTTAAAGATCTAGGAAGCATGTAAAATAATTAGGTAAATCAAATGATAACTAATGTACAAAATTTTGCAAAACATACCAATATTAAAGAAATGTTTTAATGAAGGAGGTAAATGCCTTTCTTCAAAAACTTCCAAAAATTTGCTTATGATTCTGTTGTACATAGATTCATGTTCATAGATTCAATGTGAATCAAGATATGCTTATTAATCACCTACCATGGGCAAAGTATTATGCTATATGTTTAGGGAAAATACAAAGTTTTGATTCCATATCATAGTCCTTCCCCTCATGGAATTTAGAATTTACTAACTGGACATGATAACCATTTTAAAGGTCGGGTATGCTTGTGTGTTGCCTTTTGTAGGTTATATGTGACCACATGGATCTGTCCAGATGCGGCTCACAGAAAGGTGTTAATGGACATCTCTAGTGTTTCTTCCACCTACTCCTCTCCAAGAGATTCCTATCAGAAAGGGAGTAAAAAGGGCCAAAAAAAAAGTTAGGGCTAGAAGGCCGGCCCCTCTGCTTTCCTCAGAAACAGTTTACTGTGATACAATTATATCTATTTGTCTCCTGATCAAATATTGTTAGTCTAGAGATAATATTTTTAGGTTCTAGTTATACAACTGGTTGCTATCACTTTAATACAGCAGGATAACTCTAAGTTCTATATCCAAAGATTTGACTGTCTTCCTACCAAATGCCAGTTTCAAAAACAAAAACAAAAAAAAAAAACAACACACACACACGTACACACACACATACACACAGCAAATAGCAAGTCCATTTGTCCAAAGCAAGGGCAAACAGAAATCAGAGAAGTTTACAAATTATAATATGCTAGACAATATACAGAGTAAATTAAATTCCCCCTCAGTGAGATATCTCAGTTCAACCATAAGAAAGTCCCAGATGTTACCCAAGAGAAAATAACCTGAAATCTCTACCATGGTAACCTGAGGATTGGGACATGATCTGTGCACTAGCTTCTTTATATATTGGCTTCTTCCTGGAGTTTTTTTCCTCCCTTTGAGGATCTTTCCCTGAAAAAAAAATCTGGAACTGAGCATCTCCTCTCTTGAAACTGGAAGTCATAAATAAGAAACAGATTTTCTCTTCTCCCAAACTCTCACTAACTCTGCCATTCACACAGGCACAGAGCATCAAGTAATCATTCTCCACCAATAGATACGTATGCTAATAGACGAGCTCTAGGTTACATTCAGATAGCATTGGTTAAAGGTATAAGAAAAGTGCAAAATATTGTATAAGATCAGAGAGAAGAATAGTTATTACTGAAGGAAGGCATTAAGGGGGGTTTATAAGCTTTAAAGTCTGTGGAAAATATTCAACAATTGGAAAGAGGTGGAGTAGAGGAGGGAGAGAACTATTCAACTTAGGGGGAAGAGTGTCTCATCTGGACTCTATCTCATATCTCTTCCCTTTCCAATTTATCCTATATACAGATGTCAAAAATGATTTTCCTAAAGTGCAGGTCTGATCAGGTGACTCCTTTACTAAATAAATTCCATTTACTTCCAATTACATCAAGAATCAAATCCTCTATTTGGCATTTAAAGTCCTTCACAACCTGGCTTCAACCTTCTTTTCCAACTTTATCAGACATTACTTTTATTCTCACACTCTCTGGTCCAATCAAACTTGCCCTCACATATCTCCTACCTCTTTGCCTTTCCACAGACCATCCTGTATGGTTGGATTGCACTATCTTCTCACATCTACCTCTTACAATACCTATTTTCCTTCAAAGCTCCACTCCAATACCACCTCCAACATAGAGCATTACTTCATCAGTTAACTCCCTCTTTGAGTTTTCTGATGCTGTTCTTCATATGTATGTTATCTCTTCATAATAGACTATGAGCTACTTTAGGACAGTGATGATTCAGTGATAATTTTGTATTTCATATAACAATGTCAACATTAATGTGATGGAGGCGATATCAGACTATAACAATTACAAAGTATTTGCTAATGTTTCCCTAAAGAATATAGACTAACTCACATAGACTGAGAACCTGGAAAGGGAAATAAAAATCCCTCAGGAAAAAAAGGGCATTTACCTAACTTTTAAAGTATCTAGAGTTCTAAAAAGAAAACACTTATCTTTTACAGCCACCAGGAAAACATCATTTTGTAATAACTTACTAAGCTTCTTAAAATCTGAAAGAAAATGCTTTAGTATTTTAAAAGATCTGTGTTCTTGTCAACAAAATCCCCTCCCTTACCCTCCACATTAGCAACCCATCCAGACCTTATTTTTCGTAATTCTTATCCCAGTCTTTTCCCAAATCTTGGTAAAAGAGCTGTCCAATGTGCTAGTGACATATGTCTGGTTCTTTTGCTATTTTGCAGATGTCAGTGAAGTACACAGACTGCTCATCATTTGTAGACAAAAATAAAATATCATTTGCATTAACATTTTATTTGCATCTAAAAGATAATTATTAACTCACGTGAGAAAAGATATATAATACCCTAACTCTTTACTATTTGCAGTTTCACTGATTCCCTCCCATATTTGAAATGCCATCTCTTCTCTTCTCCACCTTCTGATTTCCCTGGCTTCCTTTAAATGTGAGCTAAAATCCCACCTTCTACAAAAAGCCTTTCCACATCCCCCCTTAATGCTGACACTTTACTCCTGAAATTATCTTGAATTTATCCAGTACATATTTTTATTTATAAAAAAAGATAGTCATTTGTGTCATCTTCTCTCCCATTCTATTTTAGGTTTTATAATAAGCCCTTTGAATGATTATTTCCATGAGCTGACATAGGTCTCTGAGGTCCCTTGCAACATTAAGAATATCTTATTCTATGAACAAAACATGGTAACTAATTGCACATGATATGTGAGAAAAAGCAAAGTATCAACAATGAGCCCCAAATTTCAGTTATGGGAAAGTGAGTAACGATACTATAATAAAAAACAATGAAGTTAGAAAGAGGATCCAGTTTTAGATAAAAGACAATAAGGCTGGTTCAAGGCATGTTGAATTTGAAATGCTGGTGTGACAACTAGATGAGAATATTCTGTGGAAATTGGAAATATTAGTCTAGACCTTGGAAAAGAGATAAGGTCTGGAGACTTATATAAGGTGACAATAGCTAAAATCATGGGTGTGAGATTACAAAGGAAGAGAGTATTGAGAGGGAATAAAGGAGAATTATGAATAAGACATTAGGGAATGCTCACCTTAAGGGAATGGAAAGAAAATAATGAGCTAGGAAACAGAAGAAGAGTATAAATTGGAGTGGAGAGGAAGAGAGTTAAGAGCATGTGATATCTCATAAGTCAACAGAAACTGAAATATACAGAAGAAGGAAGTATGTGGTTAATAGTGTTGAATGATGTGAAGACATCAAGGAGGATTAACACTACTGGGGAAAAGATCATTAGATTTGTCAATGATACTATTATCACAGGCATATAATAGATTTGCAAATTCTTTTTCCAGTTCCTTTGCAGATCACACTGAATTTCCTTTCCTGTGGTAAATCTATTTTCCTATGGAAATAAGGTTATATAATCCCCAAAGAAATTAAAGAAGAAAATAACCCATATTTACAAAAATTATATATAGCAACTCTTTTCATAACAGCCACAAACTGGAAACTGAAATGTCTTGAGGAATGACTAAACCATTACATTTGTGAATATAAAGGAGTATTATGGTGCCATAAGAAATTAAAAGATGCTTAGTTAAAGAGAAAACTGAAAAGAATTCTATGAAGTGATACTGAAGGAAGTGAGCAGAAATTAGAACAATATCATTATAGAGAAACACAACTTTGAAAGACTTTAACAAGCTTACAACACAATGATAAACCAGGAAACCAGAGTAGGGGTGCCAAATTCAAGGTTTGCAAATCAGGCAAGATTCCTGAGTGAATGAACCAGATTAAAATGTACCAAAATGTACCTGGAAAATGTTAAACAAAATAAATTAAAATGTAATACAAGATAGATAAGGTTAATTTTGTTGCTAAATCAATATGTGACCTGAAGGGATCTTTTTCTGTTTGAGTTTGACATCATTGGTCTAGAGGGTTTAAAATAAAACATGCCACTTACCTCCTGCCAGAGAAGCTATGGCCTTAAAATGCAGAATGAAACATTTATTTTTGGAGAAGGCCAATGTGAGAATTTGTTTTGATTAAATATGCATATTTGTCATTTTATTTTCTGGGGGGTTTATTTATTTTTGCAGAATTAGCATTCTGAAATCCTTTTCATTTTTATTTTTACTAATATTTTCCCAGTTACATGTCAAAATAATTTTTAGCATTTGTTTTAAAAAGATTTTGAATTCCAAATTTTCCTCCCTCCCTCTCTCTTTTCCTCTCTTCCGAAACTGGTAGGCAATTTGATGTAGGTTGTATATGTTATCGTATAAAATACATTTCCATATTAGTCACAGCTATGAAAGAAGCACATCAAAAGGAAAAATAATATGAAAAATAATAAAGTAAAATGAAAAAATATTCTTCAATCATCATTCAAAGTCCAAGACAA
This sequence comes from Myrmecobius fasciatus, assembly GCA_023553655.1. Lineage (NCBI taxonomy): Eukaryota > Metazoa > Chordata > Mammalia > Dasyuromorphia > Myrmecobiidae > Myrmecobius > Myrmecobius fasciatus. Next base: position 469,571 of record JAJPUD010000208.1, on the reverse strand, counting down.
GTACAAAGGACTCATAAAGGAAATTGTTATCCACAACCAGATAAAAACTGATGGACTTATTAAACAATAATATTTCATTAAATTTATTTATAATAGATTGTCAGCTATTCCCCAATTGATGTGCATGTCCTCAATTTCCAATGTCTCACTACCACAAAAAAAATCTGTTATGAATATTTTTGCACATATAAGTCCTTTCTCCCTTTTTATGATGTGTTTGAAATGCAGGTGGGATGTTGAATCAATGGGTATGTCCTTTGGGCATAGTTCCAAATTGCCCTCTACAATGGTTGGATCAGTTCATAATTCCACCAACAATGCATTAATATCCCAATTGTTAGATTAGCAAATCTGATATGTATGAAGTAGTATCTCAGAATTGTTTAATTTGAATTTCTCTAATCAAAAGTGATTTAGAGTACTTCTTCATATGCATATAGATAGTTTTGATTTCTTCATCTGAAAACTTCCTGTACTTATCCTTTGACCATTTATCAATTGGGGAATAGTTTATATTCTTATAAATTTGACTTAGTTCCCAAATATTTGAGGAGTAAGGCCTTTATCAGAAACACTTGCTGTAAAGTTTGCTTCCCAGGTTTCTGCTTTCCTTCTAATCTTGATTACATTGGTTTTGTTTGTATATAAATTTTTAATTTAATAATATCAAAATTATCTATTTTACATTTTGCATTGCTCTCTACCTCCTATTAGATGATGAATTGTCCCTCTCCCCAAAGATCATAAAGATAATTCCTTGCTCTTCTAATTTGCTTATGAGTGTCTATGTAAAGATGCACCTATTTTGGCCTTATTATAGTGTGAGATGTTGGTCAATAGCTAGTTTATGTCCTATTGTTTTCCAATTTTCCCAGAAGTTTTTGTCAAATATTTAATTCTTATCCCAAAAGTTGTGTTCTTTGGTTTATCAAACACTAGGTTACTATGGTCAGAAACTCTGTGTCTTGTGTCTACTCTATTCTACTGATCTACCGCTGTTTCTTGACCAGTACCAGATAATTTTGATAGTTACTGATTTACAATATAGCTGGAGATCTGCTAGGCCACCTTTCTTTGTATTTTTTCATTAATTCCCTTGATATTTTTTACCTTTTGTTCTTCCAAATAAATTTTGTTGCTATTTTTTGTAGCTTCATAAAATTTTTTTTGGTATTTTGATTGATATGGCACTGCATAAGTTAATTAGTTTAAGTAGAATTGTCATTTTTATTATATTGGCCCAATTTACCCATGAGATAATTTATATTTTCATAAATATTCATTGATTTTGTTCAGATTGTCAGATTTATTGCCATATGATTGGGCGAAATATTTTCTAATTACTACTTTAATTTCTTCTTCATTAGTGGTGATTTTACCAAGGATATTTTATTTTCTTCTTTCTTTTTTAAATCAAAATAATTAATGGCTTATCTATCTTTTGGGTTTTTTTTTATAAAACCAGCTCCTAGATTTACTTATTAGCTCAATGGTGTTTTTAACTGTCACTCTAATTAATGCCTTTGATTTTCAGGATTTTCAATTTGATGTTCAATTGTAGATTTTAAAATGTGTTCTTTTTCTAGTTTTTTTAGTTGTATACCCAATTCATTGATCTATTCTTTATCTATTTTTATTGTAACAACTTAGAGAAATACATTTTGGCTATATCCCACAATTTTTGGTATGTTGTCTCATTGTTGTCATTTTTTAATGAAATTATTGATTATTTTATGATTTGTTCTTTGACCCATTTATTCTATAGAATTAGGTTGTTTGATTTACACTTAATTTTTAAGCTATTTTCCTCTGCCTTTTATTGAATGTAATTGTTATTACACTATGATCCAAAAAGAATGCATTTAATATTTCTGCCTTTCTACATTTGACTTTGATATTTTTATGCCCTGTTACATGTAGGCATCATGTGCTGCTGAGAAAAAGGTATATTCCTAGAAATAATGAGCAGGCTGATTTCAGAAAAGCTTAGAAAAACTTACATAAACTGACAGTAAGTACATTGTACACAGTTACAACAAAATTATGTGATGATCAACTGTGATGGACTTGGCTCTTTTCAACAAGGAGATGATTCAAGGCATTTTCAATAGACATGATGAAAAGTGCCAAACACATTCAGAGAGAGAATAGTAGAGACTGACTGTGGGTTAAAGCATAGTATTTTCACCTTTGTTGTTGTTATTAGTTTGCTTGGGTTTTTTTTTTTCCCTTGCTCATGATTTTTTTCTCTTTTGATCTTATTTTTCTTGTGTAGCATGATGAATATGGAAATATGTTTAGAAGAAGTGAACATGTTTAACCTACATAATCTTGTCAAATATAGAGGAAATTATAAGAGCAATTGCTATTCTGGATCTAATTTTGATCAAAAAGGAGGAAGTGGTTGATGAAATGGAAACAACCAGAATCTTGAGGGCAAAGTAAAAACACAAAGATATACAAGAAGTGATGGTAAAGGTGGTCCATCAAGGGAAACTTTTGGTGGGGGCAGGAAAGGAAAAAATGGTAGGGAGTTGATATAGGTAGAAGAGATTAAGAATAAGTGTGTAAGAATATGCAAAATAACTATGCAAGAAAGACCTTATTGGTCTGAAGTCAGACATACTGAAGAATAAAGTCATGTGGACTTTAGAAGCAATTCTAATAATAAGACTAGTAGAGCTGACAGAATTTCAGCTGAGCTATTTAAAATCCTAAAAAATGGTGCTATTCAAATAATCACTAAATATGCTGGCAAATTTGGAAAACACAACACAGATTCTGCATTGCAAAAGATTAGTTTATATCCCAATCCTAAAGAAGGGCAATGACAAAGAATATTCAAATTACTGAACAATTGTACTCATTTCATACACCAGCAACATTATGCTTAGGATTCTGCAATCTAGGATTCAGTTATATGTGAACTGAGAATTACCAGAAAAGCAGGCTGGTTTTTGAAGAGACAGAGAACTAGAGACCAAATTGTCAACATTCATTGGATTATGAAGAAAGCAAGGTTGTTCCAGAAAAAAACATCTACTTCTGCTTTGTTGACTACTCTAAAGCCTTGGCTATGTGGATCACAACATAATGTGGCAAGTTCTCAAAAACATAGGAATATCAAATCATCTTACTTGTATCCTGAGAAACCTGTAAACAGGCCAGCAAGAAAAAGTTAGAACCAAACATAGAATATGCTGTATATTATCACTTTATTTAACTTATATGCAGAGTATGTCATGCACTTTTCTAGAATTAGTATTGCCAGTCAAAATATCAATAATATCTCAGATTTGTAGACAATACCATTCTGACAGCTGAAAGTGAAGAGGAATTAAAAACTCTTAATGAAAGTGAAAAGGGAGAATATAAAAGCTGGCGTGAATTTTAACATCAAAAAAACTAGAATCTTGGCAACTGGTCTCATCATTTCCTGGCCAATAGAAGGAGAATAAATGGAAGCAGTCTCAGATTTTATATTCTTGGACTCAAAGATCACTGCAGATGGTGACAGCAGCCATGAAATTAAAAATGCTTGCCCTTTGAAAGGAAAACTATGACAAATCTGGATAACATATAATAGCAGAGATATCATCCTGTTGAAAAAGGTCCACATGGTGAAAACTATAGTTTTTCCAGGAGCAATGTATGGCTGCAAGAGTTGGACTATAAGGAAAGCAAAGCACCTCAAAACTGACACTTTCAAATTGTAGTGCAGAGGAAGATTGTCCCTTGGACAGATTAAAGGGGGAAAGGACTCACCCAAGCTCTCTCACTTACAATGCCTTTAAATAATGGCTCTAAGCAAATTTTAAAGCACCAGAACCCTCAGAAAGATGGAGTGGGAGAATTTTTCAGTTGAAGACAACTTAGAAGATCAGCAGTAAAGGTAGATTGCACCAGGGTGGGACTGGAGCACAATCTTGGTGCAGGCTGCACTAGCCCAGTCTAAGCCTCAGCAAACCAGGAGCATACTTGGGGAGCCACTGAATCAACAGCAATGGCTTAGTCCATAGGGAAGGGGTTAACTCATCAGAAGAAGATTACAGGGGTCTCTTTGCTAGCAGTGAGGCAGGACTCTGCCCATACTCAGATCCAAGTTGCAGTGCTGGCTCACAGTCTAGATCCTTAGAACACCTTTGAAAATAGCTTCACAAGGGGCAGCTAGGTGGAGCAGTGGCCAGAGCACCAGCCCTGAAGTCAGGAGGACCTGAGTTCAAATCTGGTCTCAGACACCTAACATTCCCTGGCTGTGTGACTCTGGGCAAGTCACTTAACCTCAATTGCCTCAGCAAAAAGCAAAAAAAAAGAAAAAAAAGAAAGAAAGAAAGAAAATAGCTGCACAAAAACCCTGAAGCTTGGAACACCATACCCTCCACTCTTGAAACAGAGCCCTTCTTTAACCAAGAGTTAAAAGCCAAATAATGGGCTGGGGAAATGAGCAAACAACAGAATCCCTTGGACAGCAAAGAGATCAAATCATTCAACACTTAAAGAAATTAATTCAGAATATTCTCTGGAAGGTAGAATACTGAAATGGAAATTTAAAATTTTTACCTCATAATGAGAAGATGGTATTCATTGGAAAAAGACCCTGATGTAAAGAAATACTAAAGAAAAAAAAGAAAGGGGGACAAATGAGGATGAGGTGGATGGAGTCACAGAAACAATGACCATTAATTTGGGCAGATTTTGAGAGACAGTGGAGGATAAAAGGATCTGGCATGGGGTTATGAAGAGTCAAACATGACTCAATGACTCAACAACAACAAAGAAAACTATATCTCCCCATCTCATCTAGGCTAGAAGTGCAAAAGGCATTCGCAGACTTGACCTTACATCTGATTAGCACTGGAATTATAACTGATCCATTTTTGACATGTTCCAGTTCATCCCTTCTTAGGCAAACTGATGGTCTTCAGTCCCACGGGCTCATTATACTCGTGCTGGACTTACTGAAGACACCTCATTGGTTTTAGTCCATTATAGCTCAAAATTCCCACAGTCAAGAGACACACCATCTTTGGCCTCCCCAACATCAGAGATTATAAGTGTGTATTACCATATTTGGGCAATTATAGCAAATTTAGACCTAGGAGATGCTAGTCAGTTTTTAAGCAATGGAACCCATTTATCCAAGTCATTGGTAAAACTAAGAACAAAGAAAGTATATATAGGAGAACAGAGCTCTTCCACTAGCAGTGAGGTAACTCAGTTCAATCCAGAGGTTCCAGATTTCATCCCCAAGGATTATTTCCTGAAGTCACAGGCAGCTGGGAATAAAGATACCATAGAGAATGCTAGTTCCCTCTCATATCAACTTCTTCCTAGAATATTTTTCTCCCTTCAGCAACCTGAAGAGGGGTTTGCATTATCCATGTCTTTCAAAGCCAGAAGCACCCAAAAAAGCATAAAAGTATTCATTTACAGGTAGAGAAAATTCAGTCAAGCAAATCAAGTAAAGGAGCAAACTCATTGTTTATCTCAGTTTTAAACCTCTGAATCCTGACCGTGGACCACAGCTCTTTTATATGCTCCTTCCATGTCCTTAACTTTCTTCTGTATCTGATCCTTGGGTTTAGGAAGTTTTATTCAAATTACCAACATAATTAAGAAATGAACATTTTATTGCCTATAATTGCTAAGGAATTTCATTGAAATGGTCTTCAGATTATGCAAGGGAACCTCCTGAGCTACCCTATGGCAAGTTTATCTTCAAAGAAACAGCCTTACACAAGGTTTTGGTTGAATGACTTTTAATTTAATAAATAAAAGTATTAATTAAGCATCTATTACATATAAAGCACTGACTAAAATTCTGAATAAAAGCAAATTGACTTGTCTAAATAAAAAATTATGAAGAAACACATAAAAATAGAAAGAATAGAGCAGGGAAGGGATTTGGAACTCAAAACTTATAGAAATGGATGCTGAAAACTATTTTTATATGTACTTGGAAAAAATAAAATGCTATTAAGTGAAAAAAAATATATTTTTCATTTTAAGCTTCAAACTGTGTTTTTAATGCTGGTCTTTTTAAGGAAGGATTTCCATCTAATAGGAATAAGCTCTCTCAGTGTAAGATTCTACAAATACCAGCCTCTGACACCACAAATATATTTTCAATTTATTAAAAATTTTTGGCAAGCAAAGTTGGTCAAGGAGAATCTATCTCAATTTTAAAAGCTCGAGGAAAAGAAGGTAAATAAGAGGAAATGGAGAGACACCAAGCTGAGGAAGAGCTGAGACTTACAATGTAAAGTAACAATTTCATTCTTTTCTTAGGTCATCTCCTCCAGTGAGAATTAAATGCATTGTTAAGAAATGTGTGAAAAGTGCCTGTTTAGCTAGAATGATAACTACAATAAAAAATCCAAGTTGTAAAACTCCAAGTAGTTGTTTTTTTTTTTGTAGGATTTAACCAAAGGGATTAAAGCTATTTTCTAAATAAAAATGTTTTATAATTACAGTGATATCTCTAATCTGTTTTTGAAGGAAAAGATAAGAGGAATACAGATAGTATGCCTGTTTAGACTTTCATATTGTTTTCTAATATAGTCAGTTAATGTATCCATTTCACAATTTAGCTTTCCTCCCACTAGGGAGCTAGTCTCTTGGGATCTGGGTCTCCAAAGGGATGTTTATAGCTTTCACTAGATTTAGTTGGCTATAATTAATATGGTAAGAACTATATTCTTTAACCATTGCAGGTATGATAAACACAGAATGCGAAGGCATCAATTAGAAGAAATGAGGAAGACTTCCATTGAACCAGGATCTATAAATCACATTATTATTACTATTTCTTTATTAATCCATTTGGGCTAACATATCAGTTCCTGTTGAAAGCTTCCATAAAGTTTTCAATAATTTAAATTTGAAATCCTCTAAGAGAAATATAAGTACTATCTTTCTAACTTAGAATGAAGAAAACTAAGATCTAGAGAAATTTAAAGCATTAGTTCCTAACACAATAATTAATTGACAAGAATTAAGAAAAGAATTATTATCCCTAAGATATTAACTCTCTGAAATCTCAAAAGCATTTTTTTAAAAAATAATTATTCAACGTGTGCCCAGGGATGTGAGAAGATCAAAACTGATTCTGTATAATTTCCTTATTGGTTCTATTTACACTTAGTTCAGAACTCTGATGACCTATAATGGATCAAGTTTAAAAATTCAGATTTCCTGCTCAAGAAATTCATCTAAACTTGGAGAATCTAAGCGAAAAGAAAGAGAAGGGGTCTGATAGCTTTATTCCACCAACCTATACTTGAAGGATGTCTGGTTTGCTATAAAAGTCTGAGCCACTATCTGATGCCTGAACTCAAACAAATAACACTTTTTAGTCTCAGGAGAGAAGAAACTAGGGGGACAATGACTAGTCCCCATTATCAAACTTCTAAAGTTCCCTAAACCTCATTTCTATAACCAATCATGTTATTATCAATCTCATGATGTTATCTTCCCTTCTCTATTCTTTGTTCTATACTCCTCAAAACCTATATAAGGAAAACTTACTTTTTGCACTGCCCTTTACTACCAGAAGACTAGATCAAGAGGAAAAAACATCTATCCCTGAATTATTGTTGTTATTGTTCAATTGTTCAGTCATGTCTCTTTGTGACCCCATGGACCATAATACACCAATATTGTCATATATACAAATAAAAGAGGGGTTCCATCTCCTCTCTTTTAATGTAACACAAAAGGCCCAAACATCCCAATTGAATCAGCCAATTAAAGGTATAAATTAAGTGTAACTAAGTCCTTAATGAATTTGAGAGAAATAAAATGCTTTGATCATGACACATTTTTATTGGCTAAAAAAGATCAAAAAAGCTAAATCCTTTCAGGATTAAGCCCACTATGAGATTACTCTTTCTCCTCCCTCATAGTGCCTTCCCTCTAATAGTGTTTTTCTCCTACTCTGATCAGTCTAAATTGCCATTTAATGACTTATTTCCATCCCAAAGAATATTTCTTTTCTCCTGGTTAATTGTGAGTTCAACTGGCGAACTTGTCTTTTTCCTTGCTAACTATATTCTCTCCCAACTCAATTTCATATTTACCATTCTTAGTGTCTCTTTTATCTCTTATTTTGTCTGCAAACTCTTCTCCTAAATAAACCTTCCCTTTGACAAGAAAGAAAGATATGAATGAATAAATGAATGAATGAATGAGAGAATGAATAAATAAATAATTTAAAAAGTAAAAAAAAAATCAGAGTTGGTAGCAGAGTCTAATGAAGAAGTAGTGATTGAAAACAGAATGACTACCTGAAGACAAGTGTAGAAAGTGTCTTTCTACACTTGTATGTGTAGTGTATGTATGGCAGCTTCAAGGATTATGATTCCTCTGGAAAGAAAAAATTGCCAACTATGAACTCCACAAAGGCACTGATTCTCAAAGTCTTCCAGAAAGGAAACCTCATGATGAATCTATAATGAACAAAAAGGACAATCAGGAAATAGGAAATGTGAGCTACTTCTTTGCTTTCTATGTGCCTAACCAACATTTTGCTATACAAATGAATCCACTCTCCATGGAGACTCCAAAGAGTCTCCATGTGACTATAAGTAGAGTGTGCCCCTAGTTTAGGGAAAATATTATATACTATCATTATTATACCTACAGTATAAACATAATTATTATATATTATAATATATGATATAACTGCTTAGTAAATTTCTCTTGATAAAAGGTAATTAAAGTTTCTGGCTAATTATAAATGCAAAAGTCACCAGCTAGGGTTCATGAATAATAATAGTTCCAGAAACCCCGTGCATTTTACAATATGCTAAGGGTACTAGACAAAATTCTCTGGAGACTCAGTCTGCCAGTGCCAGAAAAAAATGAGTGCTGTTTACCCCATTAGAATGTAAGCACCTCAAAGAAAAGGACTGTTTTGCTTTCTTCTTTGTGTGCTCAATGCCTAGAAGTGTGCCTGGAGTAGTAGACAATTAATAACTTTGTTTGATCCATTAATTTGTAGAGCCTTTTAGAAGTTCCATGTCATGATGAAGCCTTAGGATAGGTCTCCAAAAGAGTTGTTTGTAGTGTTAAACACATACAAAGAATGATGTCCTTGATAGGAGTCTAAAATGATAAAATATCTAGAGAGAAAAACATTCCAATTAACCATAGAAACAGTTCATATTTATGAGCTGTAATGGGGCAAAGTGCTCCTTCTTGTCATCAGTATAGGACTATTTTGTCTGGACTTAAAGACTACAAGACAAGGGTTCAAAGGCTGCCTCTGACAGTTAATGATCATAGGAAAGACATAAAACTACCCTCAATTCCCTGCTATATAAAATGGGACGGGTAATAGCTACAGTAGTTATTTCACAGGGTTGTTAAGAGACTCAAATGAAATAATGTATGTTAAGCACTTTGCAAATGTATAAATTTCAGTTATTTCTTTCCTTTTTACTTGTTTATTCCTTTCATGCCAACAAATATTAATTTATTTCAAAAGCAGAATTGATGAACTGAAAAATATTTTTAGCTGAATATAAAAATCCAAAGCAAAATGACTCCAGAACAAATAAGATTCTTCTAAATGATATTCCAGGTATGACAAAGACTGCAATTACACAGCAGTTAGCATAGTGCATGATATAAATACATAAAAAAACTAAAACATAAAAAACTAGCTTTTTTAATAAAAGCTAGTTGACTGACAATTTAATAATAAAAGTGATAGCTAGCATTTATATAGTTTTTAAAAGTTGGCAAAGCACTTTATAAATATTCTTATTTTATGCTTACATCTACTCTTAGAAGTAGATGTTATTTTTATTCCCTTTGTACAGATGAAGAAATTGAGGCAAACTAAGATTAAGTAATAAACTCAGCTCTTCCTATCTCTATAGCTAGCATTCTACTACCCTATCTAGCTACCTCTACTGTGTAGTTTTGAATTTGCCTGATATTCTAGGATTTATTCTCAGCTAAAAGCATCACATTTGTTATTCAATAGTATCTGGCTCTTTGTGACCATAGCACACCAGCCATTTCCTTCTCCAGTGGATTAAGGCAATTAGATGTTAAATGATTTGCACAGGGTCCAGCTAGTAAGTGTTTGAGAATGGATTTGAACTCTGGTCCTTCTGATTTGGGGCCCAGTGCTCTATGTACCAAGCCACTTAGCTACCTTCATCTCACTTTATATCTAAACAATTTGGGGGCATTGCATAGAAGGGTAAGCTTTCATTTTTGATCTTTCATAGTTGTTGATATTCCCTTGATTTATTAGAGATGGTGGTCATAATAATAATAATAATAATAATAAATATAGCTTTGGAGAACAATGAGCTGTCATTTCACTAAAATTATAGATTCTACCCATAGTCTTTGCCTAAATCACTAGGAAACCATTTAAAACTAAGAATAGATGTTCCATCCATAGAGCCAACAAGTCTATAGATTCTGAAATAGATATATCTACTAATAATGAAAAATAATCTAAAATTCCAATAATGTTTAACTAATATAAATATTTATTGAGTATATCATATCTATTTTTGATAATAGAACTCCAAATTTATTCCCATGGCTGTTATTGCTTTAAAATCAGCAAAACAACTTTCAAACAACACTTCTATTTACAATTTTCTGTTATTTGCAAATAGAAGATACAATCTAATATTTGCTTAGTGTAAATAAAATTTTAAAGACAATGTAATATCTCTATATGTTGTAACAATACAGAATTATCAAAGTAATATTTCTGAATATGATAGCAAGAGGTTTCATATAAAGGAATTCTACTAATGTCTTTAAGGGTTTTTAAAAATTCAGTCTTGTTCTTCATATCTCTATGGAGTGTGTGTGTGTACAGCTGCATAAATATGCAGACAAATAAATTCAATTATGTCGCAATATATGCTGCCCATTCTCCATCTACTTTCTATTTTCCTGTCCACCAATCCCATCCTTTACCTTCTACTTCCCATTCATCCTCCATCAGAAACAAGCAAAGAGATATAAAGAAGCCCAGAATGTTACAAAACCCAGTCATTTTAAGTACCATATTCTGCAATGCACTAATTAGGAAGCAATGATTCAAAAGATTGGAAGAAACATATACTTGCTTTCCAGAAGCAAAAGGTACAATGCCAATACCATTCCAGTGTAGTGCCTGGCACTAATACTTAATAAAGTTTTTTTTTCATTCATTCATTCACTCATGTAACTACCAGCTACACATGATAATAAGGGACAAAGACCCTTTAGAAGCAATCCTCAAAGTATCTCAAATCCAGTTTGGATTTCTGTCCTTTGGGCAGGATCCAAAAACATGTCAAAGATGTAAGCCAAATTGTTAAAAAAAATCTCACAGTGCTGAAAAAAGATACTATTCAAATAAAGATAATATCAATATCAATAACTAAATGGCAATCATTACCTTGAAAAAAGTCCATGTGAAACACATAAAGTAAAAACTTTGTGAGACCAGGCAATTCGAGGTGTTAATCTGGCTTAAAGAATTAAGGGTATGGACTGAAGGTGAAGAAGAAATTTCAAAATACTCAAAAAATAATTCCAGTTTTTCAGATTATTATTTTGTCTACTATGTAAAGTATTGAATAAGAAGTTGAAAAGCTACCAAAGTAAATATAGTTTCATTTCTGCCCTCAAGAAGTTTACAATATGATCAGTTTTCTTTCATCACTTATCTATATATGAACTAAATTAAATTTCTTGAATTATCTTGACATTGAAACACCCACTTTATTACTAGAAAGGATCTAATTAACAGCATTTTCCATTTCCAATCATTAAAATACAAATTCTGGAGGAACATGCTTTTGCTCTGTGGAAGTATGGGGAATGTGAAAATAAGAAAAAGGGAAAAAGAGGGATGCCAGAAAATCTGGGAAAGAGTAGAGATCCACAGTAGAGAAGCATAATCGAATATAGAATTATACATTTTAAATCAGGTGTATAAAAAGAATAATAATGAGCAGTAGGGGGGAGGAGGAAGAATGACGAAGGAAAAGAAATGGAAATCAAAATGAATGAGAAATTAAGGTGGTAGGCCAGATAGATGTAAAAACATATCCAGATTTTGCCTCATCGCCCTTCTTGATGAGAACAGAAGTGTGACTTTTGAGAAATAATTATAGCATATTAGTGTTTGTTATACTAAAAAAAATCAAAAAGAGAAAATAAATTCCCCAAAGCATACAGATTTTCGGGGCTTTAGAGGACAGATAAGAAATGTGCTAGAATCTTGTATATTCTGTATATCTCATCCAACTTCGCTTCTATATCCAAACCTGAATTGAATATTAAGATAAAAGCAGATGTAAGCATTTTTATGCCAACATTTAGCACAGTGTCTAGAACACAATAGGCACTTAATTAATATTTATTGATTATTTGATTATTTCATTAAGGGGGTTTTTTGTTTCAATAGAAAAACACAAACCCTAAAACCTGAACATAAGCTGTTAAAATCAGCCTTAATTAAAGCAACCATTTCATAAAAACAGTATTACTCTATAAGATCCTTTGTTATAAGGACACACCTCTGGCATGTGGCTTACTCATTTACTGTGAATATATTGACTAATGAATGTACATCCCACTGTGTATTATTTCTTCCTTAGCAACTGCAGTATTTCTATTGAAGTTGGCTCACCAAGACTGTGCCAGTGCAGGCATGTTCTACCAAAGCTTTTCTGTAAGAAGAAAACTTTTGTTTCTATTTGCTATAGCAGAACTAGTAGCAAACGTGTCAAGAAGGCAAACCAAAATACAGAAAGTTCTATTACTTCATGGTAGAACTAATTTCTTCTTCAAAAGTGTTTATTTTAGACATACTGAAAAAAAAATCTTCAGTATACAATTCTTTGGTTTAAAAAACTTGGTTATTTAAAAAACAAAAGCAGATAATAAACAAGTACCATACACCAAATCAATTAGAGGCCTTAAAATAAAAAATTATCTCATTTCTGAACAGCTAATCTATCTTAAAACTCAATCTTTGATATAAATAATAGTTTGCAAAATTGTCTGTGGGTATACATGTGGAGAAACCATTGCCCTTACACTAGGGAAGGGGGCTTCCTGGATATTTTGAGGTGTACACACACACACACACACACACACACACACACACACACACACACACA
>JAJPUD010000208.1:369258-456410 GCA_023553655.1 Myrmecobius fasciatus | reverse complement strand
ACACACACACACACACACACACACACACACACACACACACACACACACAACTGGTTCTGATATTAGTTTTGTGACTGATTTAATTTCTTTTTCTAAAATAGGCTTATTTAGATATTCTATTTTCTCTTCTGTTAATTCAGATAGGGTTTTTTTTTTTTGGTAAATAGTCTTCCATTTCACTTAAATTGTTAAATATATCAGCATATAATTGGGCAAAATAACTTCTATTAATTGTTTTGGCTTCATTTTCATTAATCATATATTATACCCTTTTCATTTTTGATACCAGTGATTTAGTTTTCTTCTCTGTTTTACTTTAAAAAATCATATTAACCAATGGTTTGTGTATCTTTTTGTTTTTTCATAAAGTCAACTCCTAGTTTTATTGATTAACTCAATGGTTTTCTTACGTTCAATTTTACTAATTTTACCTTTAGTTCTTAGGATTTTCAAATTTGCGTTTAATTGGACATTTTAAACATGTTCTTTTTTCTCGTTTTTTAATTGCATGCCCAATTTATTTATCTTTTCTTTCTCTATTTTACTGATGTAAACATTTAAAAATACAATTTTTCCTCTGATTTCTGCTTTTGCAATGTCTCATAGATTTTGGTATGTTGTCTCTGTTATCATTATCTTTAATAAAATTGATTATTGTTTTATGACTTGTTCTTTAGCCCACTCATTTTTAAAGTTACATTATTTAATCTCCAATTAATTTTAATCTATTTCCATGAGTCCTTATTAAATATGATTTTGTTGAATTATGATCTGAAAAATATGCATTTAATATTTTTGCTCTTCTGCATTTAACTATAAAGGGTTTGTGCCCTAATATATGGTCATTTTTTATAAAGATATAGTGTACCACTGAGAAAAAGATATATTCTTTTCTATTCCCATTCAATTCTCTCCAAATATCTGTCATATCTAGTTTATCTAAGATTCTATTCATCTCCTTGACTTTTTATTTTTTGTTAGATTTATCTAGTTTTTATTGAAAGAGAAAGGTGGAAATCCTCTGCTATTATAGTTTTTCCATTTCCACCTGCAATTCATTTAGCTTTTCTTTTTAAAATATGTATGCTATAGCATTTGATACACACAGGTTTAGTATTGATATTACTTCATTATCCATGGTACCTTTTAACATAATATAATTTCCTTATTTATCTTTATTAATTAAATCTATTTTAGCTTTAACTTTGTCTGATATCATGATTATTAATCCTGCTTTTTTGGAGGATCAGCTAAAGCATAATAAATTCTATGCCAGTCCTTTATTTTCACTCTATGTGCATGTCAATTTTAAAATGCAAACACAAATTATAAACAAAATATTGTCAGATTCTAGTTTTTATTCCATTCTGTTTTCCATGTCCATTTTTTGGAGAAATTCACACCATTCACATTCAGAGTTATAATTACTAGATGTGTACTTCCATCCATCCTATTTTACTCACTGTTCATCCTTCTCTTTTTAATTTATCCTTCCTCAGAAGTCTAATTTAGTTCTGATCACTATGTCTTTAATCTGTACCCTTTCTAAGAGTCCTCCTTTATCCTCTCCTCTTGCCCTTCTATTTCATAATCTACCTGTTCTTCTGAGAATACCTGCCTGCCTTATTCTCTCCTTTTATCTTCCTATTTCTTTCTTTTTTTTTTTTTTTTGCTTTTTGGCTGAGACAATTGGGGTTAAGTGACTTGCCCAGGGTCACACAGCTAGGAAGTGTCTGAGACCAGATTATTATCTTCCTATTTCTTAGCCTGCACACCCTTCTTAAAAGTCCCTTCCTTACCCCATCCTTCTATCTTTCTATTTCTCTGTAAACTAAGACTTTTATCCCCTTCTAGATATATGTTGTTCCCTTTTTAACATGATGAAAATAAGATTCTAGCACAACCAGTCCTCCATTCCCTACTGTCCTCCATCATAACAGTTCTTTTATTCATACCTTATTTGTATGAGATAATTGCTCCATTTTACTTCTCCCTACCCAATTTTATTTTTTTTAGGCTTTTATCATACTCAACTCAACCCCAAGTCTTCTATCTATATATGCTCTTCAATCCTAGTCATGATAACCTTCTTAAGAGTTACAGATTATGTTTTCCCATATAAGAAGTAAACAGTTTGACCAAATTAAATCTCTTATAATTGGTCTTTCATGTTTACCTTCTTATGTTTCTTGTGATTCTTGTAGGTTACATTTTCTGTTCAGTTCTGAATTTTTCTCAAGAGTACCTGAAAAATCCATTAATTCATTGAGTATCCATTTTTCCCCCTTGCAGAATAAGTCAATTTTGCTGAGTAAGCTACTCTTTATTATTATTATTATTATTATTTTATTTTTTTTTTTTTTTTGCTGAGGCAATTGGGGTTAAGTGGCTTGCCTAAGGTTACACAGCTAGGACGTATTAAGTGTCTAAGGTCACATTTGAATTCAGGTCTTCCTGACTTCAGGACAGTACTCTATCAACTATCCCACCTAGCTGCCCTTGAGTAAGTTATTTTTGGTCACAAACCCAAGCTCCTTTTTTCTTCAGAATATTGTATTTCATGCCCTTTGACCTTTTAACATAGAAGCTTCTAAATCTTGTGTTACTCTAACTGCAACACCACAATATTTAAATTGTTTTTTAATTGCTTTTAATATGTTTTCTTTGACCTAGGAGTTTCTATACTTAGCTATAATGTTCCTGTGAGTTTTTATCTTGGTATCTCAGTGGTAATCAGTGGATTTTTTTTATTTCTATTTTACTCTCTAATTCTAAAACTTCAAGGTAATTTTTCCTAATAATTCATTGAAGTACAATTCTAGACTTTTTAATCATAATTTTCAGGTAGTCCAATCTCAATTAGTTTTCTAGGTGAGTTGTTTTTGTAATGAGATATTTCACATTCTTTTTTTTCATTTATTTTGTTTTATTAATTTGTGGTGTCTTATGAAGTCGTTAGCTTGCCCTGGATTTACCCTGATTTCTAACGATTTCTGCTGCTCTAAAGTTCACTTTGAGACATTGTCGTAAATGATTCATGGGGGAATTTGAGAGACCCAAGTAATTTCCTGCCTTCATTTGCCATTTTCCTAGAATCCTCTCTGTCTCAGTTGCCTTGTTAATGTTTAACAATTTAATTAATGTTTGTAAATTACCTTAAAGCTGTGATTCTTAGAATACTCTGTTTTCCCTTTTCACTAATCTACCACCACTGTCTATCACAGTAGATACCTAGGCATTCTTTAGCTGAGGCCACAGGAGCTGATAACCAAGAGCAGGCAAGTACTTGACTTGCCATCACAGTCTGTATGGGTTTGCTGCTCTAGAAGTGTCTGACTTCTCAATATGATAAAAAGACTTCGTATTTCTTTTTCAAATTCCTTGGTTCCAATTCTCATCCAATTTACTCTAACAACAATTCCATTGTTAAATTTTAATCTAAGGAATCAGTAAAAGATACCCAATGGAAGAATATGAATCAGGTTTGCAACAGGTTTATTCCCACACATAAAGGGGTGGCTAAGTATAAAAGAATCATAATATATAATACAGAATAATTTAAATTTATACAACAACTTAACTTGTAACCAAATTATGATCTACTGGGATGTGATAGCAAGCCTCATTAAGATATAATACAGTTTAGCAATTCTGCTAATTAGCTTTTTCAACTCTGCTGAACACAGTCTGATCAAATAACACTCATGATCGAAGCTCCATTTTCTTTTTGGGTGGCCCTCCTCTCTCCCTATAATGTTAATTCTTCTCTTGGTACCAGCCCACTCTTGCTATTTCTGTTCCAGTGGATACTTCAGCAGCTGTTTCCTGGCCCTTATAGGACCTAATGATCTTCTGAAATGCACAAGATCATCTGGATTCATCCATCTCAAGGCTGCTGCTTAGTCACCTCATCAGGGAAGGAAAAACAAGAAAAGTGAGGTAGCCTCATCCTAGGCACAGGCTTGCTTAAGTAGAACACGTTCTAACTGCTAAAGGAGGCCGGGTAGGGGATAAAGCTTTTATTATTTCTCCACTTGACTCTTCCAAATACAGCTCCAAATAGTATTCAACAAATGATGTTTAAAAGGAAGAAAAGCACTGAAGGGTGGCTTGTCTCTCTGGTATATCCATCAAGTTCATTTTAGCTTCCATTAGATTCCATGAATTTAATATTGTCATTATCACTTGAAAGCAGGAAAATAATCTCTAAGTATGATCAAGTCTCCAAGAATAGCATAGTCAGTCAGTCAATAAGTGTGTATTAAGCATCTGTTATGTGCCATGCACTGTGCAAATGTTAGAATTACAAAGAAACATAAAATAGACAGTCACCCAAAAAGGGTGATTTTATCCAAAAAGAAGAGGGATACTGGAAAGGTATCTGCTAAAACTGCAAAAAGAGAGGGGAGCAATAGACGACTGAGTGATGTTTTGTATTTTTATTTGTTTCATGGCTTACTATGGCCAAAATCCCATCACCCAGTGACCATTGTTCTCAAAATAAGTCTGCTCATATTAACCTAAGCTGTTCTTCAAATGACAATCAGAATCTTCTGTTTCCAAGACAATTATTGATGTCTTAATCTGGCAAAATCTATCAGAATTTGTGTTCTCTTGTATTTGAAAAGTTCAGGGTATCTCTAAATCCTGATGAAATATCTAAACACAGTTTCTGTGAAGAAATTTTCCACTAAAATAGAAATTAACCTTTTCCCCTACAAAAATCTTACAATACTAAGAGCAAAAGAGACAGTCAAGTCTATAGATTATAAAGCTGAAACTAATTCTAAATGCCCAGGAAACAAGCAATTTTTTAAAATCATGTGATAAAAGGGGAAAGCAATAAGGAAAGAAACACACCCCAGTTTTCTTAGTTTCCCCCCCCAAAATTCCCCAATTATTGACAAATATTGGAAAATTTATTTCTCTTGGATTTACAGAATTCATAAGATCTATGAAAGAAACATATTTCAAAATAGTTGAAGGTAATTTGAGCAAGTTTTTTCCCCTTTATTCATAAAGAGAGCTTTATCAATCAACTAGCATTTATTAAGTGCCTACTACTATGTGTTAGGCACTGTGCTAACTGCTAGAGATAGGAAGAGAAAAATGCAACAACCCCTACCTTCAAGAATCTTATGCTCTAGAAGATAGGGAGGGGGAGACAAGAGCTACATATACAAATATGCATACAAAATACATACAAGGTGAATACAAAGTAAGAAGGGAGAGTGCTACTACCTGAAAAGATCAGCACTTGATAGAGAAGGTAGTATTGGAGGGAAGTCTTAGAAAAGAAAGTAAGGAATTTGGGGGGGGGTGGACATAGGGAAAGAGTACATTCCAAATGTAAAGGGTTGAGAGATGAATTGTCATGAAGGAAATGTAATTTAGGAAAAGGCTTGCTTGAGTAGAACATGTTCTAAGCGCTACAGAAGGTCCAGTAGGGGATAAAACTTCTATTATTCTTCCATCTGACTCTTCCAAATACAGCTCCAAATAGTCCTCAACACATGATACTTAAAAGGAAGAAAATCATGAAGCATGAGAAAAGGAAGAAGACCTATGTCTGGTATATGGTATGGAAGAATTTAAAAGCCAAACAGAGGAGTAATTTGATTGGAAAGGCAACAGGGAGCCACTATAAATTATTAAGTAGGGAAGGGATATTGTCAGATCTGTGCTTTAGGAAAATCATTTTGGAAGCTGTATATGGAAGATTGTTTGGAATGGGGGTGATGATGTAGGAAGATCATTTAGGAAGCTTCTGTAACAATCCAGAAAAGCATAATGAGAATCTGAACACCCTAGTTGTGTGAATAAAAAATAGAATGACTAGAAGAGATATTTCGAAAGTAGAAATGGAAAGATCCAGTGATTGAGTTGCTACAGAATGACTGAATTGACTTCATATTTATTTAATCTTAACCTCCATGTTGCAATAAATTTTTAAAGCACCAGGAAATGTCCCAAAACCAGTTCTGAAGAAAAGCTGCAGAGTGTAATACATTGCTTTGAGAATTACTTTTTCTAAATAAAGTGAGTAATATGGTAGGTTTTTAAGCAATTCAGTTTTTCTATTTTTAGTTTTGACCTGGGTCTCCTATTAGTTAGTATGAAGCTAGTTTAAAAAAAAAAGCAATTTAAATCCCCTAAATTTTTAAGGTACTTTAAAAAAAGTAGCCTACAACTAGCTTTGTTAACCTAATTTTATCTTTGAAATCTCTGTCTCATGGTCTGACTGTGCTTAGCAATTAAGGTTCCATTCATTCTATAGTCCTGGCCAATATAAAAAGTAACTATTTTTTAAATCAATTAAATTTCAGGTCCCTAACATATTATTGTTAATACATGATAAAGCAAGAATAACAAAAACAAACACATTACAAAACCATCTCCAAAAGGTTCAGCTATTAGTAGATTAATAGCAGTCCTGAATACTAAAGATGATTTTCACCTATAGCCTTTGCTCTAGTCAAATGATAGAAATGTAATAATTGTAAATTTCTGTGGTAGCATTTAGCCAACACAAGATAAGGAACAAGGCAAGAATAAAAAAAGACAAAAAACAATCATTTGGAAATAGTAAAGGACTTGATATATCATCACAAAGATTTGGTGGATTAACTCAGCAACAATAATGCATAACATTCACATTTTGATACTGAATAATTTTGGCCCTTATATCTGTTTATTTGAATATTACTCTCTCACTTGAGTCTTTCTGCCTGGCCATCCTCTAGTCTAAGAATAGATTAGGATAACTGACATTTACATAGTACTTTTAAGTATCTAACTTATATTTTATATATATTATCTCACCTCTGTCTCACTAAGAGTTTATTAAGTACTATTATCCCCATTTTACATACAGGGAAACTAAAGATACATTAACTTTGATCACAGTCAGACAATAATTGAGTATTACAGGTGAATTTGAACCCCGTATTTCTCCTTAGTCCAGAGTTTTCACACTTTACATTATCCTGCAAATATCTTCCTAAATTCCTAGAATAACAGATAATGCCTCTCTATGACAATTTTCAGGAAAGAAAGGAAACAATCTCTGTGGTCCCTTCCCCTGCTTATATTCCATTCCAAGTGAATCCATTCTCTCTCAAAAAACACATTAAAGATTGTTGCTTTTCCTGAAGCCATGCAAAAGAGTGTGAACCCAGATTTGGAATATTACAATGGAAAAATATGCCATATCCTCTACTATATTAGGAAGTCTTAGTAAAACTCAAGTTATCACCTATTTATTCTCATTCCTTAGACCAAAATGAGATCAAAAGAAAAATAGATGATTCAGTATTAAAAGTTTCAGTGCCTGAAGGTTTAAAAATGTGAGTATAATAGGGCATGTATTTGGAAAATACTTTTCTTACTAAGAATTTCAAACACTCTTACACTCATTATCTTCTTATTTTTCACAATATTGGTATGAGTCAGTCAGTCAATAAATATTTATTAAGTGCCTATTGGGTTCCAGGCACTATGCTAATCACTGGGATGCAAAGAAAAGTTGAAAAAAAAAGTTTCTGTTCTCAAAAAGCTAGCAATCTAATAGAGGAGACAACAAGAAAACAAACATGTACAAACAAGCTACATAAAAAATAAATGGGAAAGAATCAACAAAGAGATGCATTAAAATTAAGAAGAATTTTGAGTGGCTTCCTATAAAAGGTAGGATTCTATTTTTATGTTTTTGGTGAGGCAATTTGGGGGTAAGTGATTTGTCCAAGGTCATACAGCTAGTATGTATTAAGTGTCTGAGTTCATATTACAATTCAGGTCCTCCTGACTCTAGAGCCAGTGCTCTATCTGCTGGGTCATCTAACTGCCCCAGAAGGTAGGATGCTTCAAGCTGGTGCTTGGAGGAATCCAGGAAGGAGAAATGGGGAGGAAGAGCATTCAAGGCACTGGGGATAGCAAATGACAGTTCCCAGAATTAAGAGTGAAATTGTCTTGTACAATAGGAATAGGAATAGTAAGGAAATTAAAGTCACTGGATCAAAAAGCAGCGAGTAAGGTATAAGAAGAGTAGAAACTTGAGGTAGAAGCAGTTTATGAAGGAATTTGAATGCCAAACAGGATTTTGTATTTGATCCTGGACATGATAGAAAGCCACAGGAATTTGATGATTGCAAGGGCTCCCAATTCAACCTGCACTTTAGGAAGGTTACAGGTTAAGTGAAGGTTGGAGTGGAGTGGAGAGAAACATGTAGCAATGAGATCAATTAACAGACTACTTTTATCGTAAGTTGATAGTTTCTTCATTGATTTTCTCTTCCACTAACCCATTCCCATCCTTTCACCCCTTTCCTATGGGAGAAAAGATGGAGAGGATGGAAGAGAATAAGGAACTGTAGGGACTCCCCAAGTCCTTTTGAGAATTGGAAAGAAATAGAAACCAAAACTACTTCTGAGTGAAACAAAAGAAAAAAGGAAACTGACAACTAAGACAAAGATTCAGATACAGAGGAGAAAAAAAGAATATAAAGACATTGATGGTCTCTTCTATCCTTGCCTGCTTTCCCTCAGCCAGAATGGACTAAAAGTAAAATCAGCAAACTTTGGCAACAGATTGCATATGGAGGATAAGAGAAAGTGAGAGGTCCAAATTCCACCTTGGTAGCAAGCCTTAGTGACTGGCAAGATGTTGTGTACTTTCAATGATGAAAGGGAAGTTAGGAAGAGAAGAAGATTTAAGCAAAGGAAGGAAAAAAGATCCAATTTTGGATATATTGACTTTAAGACATCCAGTTCAATTGTGCTGTAAGAAATGACAAGCAGGATGCTCTCAGAAAAACTTGGAAAAACTTAAATGAATTGATGTGAAATGAAATGAGCAGAAATGGAACATTGTACACAATAACAATGATATTGCATGATGATCTATTATGAATAATTTAACAATTCTCAGCAATATAATGATCCAAAAAAGTTCTAAGGAACTTATGATGAAAGATGTTGTACATCTCCAGAGAAGGAATAGGTAGAACCTGAATGCAGATCAAAAATACTTTTTCTTCATTTTATTCTTCTTGAGTTTGTTTTTTGTCTGTTTTCTTTCATATCATAACTTACAAGGAAATATATTTTGCATGAATACACATATATAACCTATGTATATATATGCATATATAACTTAGGTCAAATGAGGGTGGAGGGAAGGGAAGGAGAAAATTTGGAAAATTTCATAAATTCAAAAAAATTTCAAAATTTAAAAAATGTTTAAATTATATTATATGTATTTAGGGAAAATAAAATTTCAAATTTTAAAAATCCAACAACATGTCCAACAGGCATTGTGGAGATATGAAACAGATTGGACATCAGCAGAGAAATTAGAGCTGAATGGGTAGATTTAAGAATCATCAGTTTAAAGATGATAATTTAATCATGGAAGCTGATGAAATTATCAACTGAAATACTATCAAAGGAAAAGAGAAATGTCCTATGGGACACTGAAAATGAAAGTAAGCTGGATGAAGATCCAGGAGACAGACAATAGGCGCAGATAAGTAAGAAGAGAACCAGGAAAGAAGAGTGTCATGAAACTCTAGAGAGCAGAATGTATTAAAGGAAGAGGGTGATTGACAATGTCAAAGATTGAAGAGAGATAATTTGTGATGACAATTAAGAAAAAGCTAGATTTGGCAATTAAGAAATTGTTAATAACGTTGGAGAGAGCAATTTTGGTAAGTAAAGTTCTTATTCTGTGGGAAAGATGAGAAAATGAGGCACAGTGATTTCCTTAAGGCAACATGGTATAGTGGATAGAGAACTAACCTTGGCATCCTGAAGAGCCATTGGACTGGTTCTGACTCGTACTGGTGGTACAATATTGAGCAATGTATATAACCTCTTGGTGCTCTAGGTCCCAGCTTCTCAAACTGATTCTCAAGCCTGTGTAAGGTCTAATAATAACTGGTCATATATGAGGTCAGATAACTGAATGTGGGAGATTGTGAAATTATGATTTATTATCATTATAGAATACCTATATACCCAAGGTCACAAAAAATTTGTAGGGCAAAAGAGGGTTATGAGTGGGAAAAGTTTAAGAAGCCCTACTCTAGGCAACTCCCTAAGACTCTTAAGTTGCAGAAAATTAATAGAGAGACTTTCCTCATCTAGGAGTGACAGATACCAATAAAATCACAGATCTATCTTTTAATCTCTGGAAGGGAAGTGATAGAATCAAGATGAAAGATCACATCTCAGATTTGATGTTTACTTTAAGACCTATTTAGAGGGGCTGCTAGGTGGTGTGCTGATCCTGATCTACTTCATATATGACCATAAATACTTATTAGTTGTATGACTGTGGGCAAGTCACTTGATCCTGTTTGCCTCAGTTCCTCACTAGTAAAATGAGCTGGAGAAGGAAATAGCAAATTATTTCCAGTATCTTTGCCAAGAAAACTCCCAAATGGGGTCACAGAGAGTCGGACATGATTGTAAAACAACAACAACAAAAAAAAATAGCTAAAACTTTGCAAACAGACTTTCTTAAAATGATAAAAAACTTTCATACTTTTTAAGCATTGTTGTTATTATTTTTAAGCCTTCTTGTTGTTGTTGTGGGGTTAAAGATTAGAGGTACAGAGTTTTATGTTTATCATTGACTCTCCAGATGAGTGACTCAGCCTGGGCTCACACATTGATAAGGGAGTCATAAGAGAGAACATGCCTTCATTTGGTTAGATATTTTGTGCTATAGAAGTGTGCAACATTTTTCTCTTTATTTTTCTCCTTCCTTTTTTGCCTTTGATCCAAAGATCCATTAACTGAATCTCTCTCTGGGAGGATGTCATCACATGGCTAGAATAAACCTTCAACATTCCCATCTGCTACAGGATAGGAGGAAACTTTGCTATTTTTCAAATAATACTTTCCTTAAGAGGTCAGAGCCAAGATGACAAAAGGAAAAGTTTAAAAATAAACATTTAATTATACAATTCACTGCAGTACTCAAAAGCACATTATGTCATATGAGTCTTTGTCAGTGTAGGAAACTGCACGTACTTCTTTAACTCAGTAGATAATTCCTAAAATGTTGTCAGGATCACCAAGAGATCAAGTTACTTATTGAGGATCAAACAGTTAGTATGGATCAAGGTCAGAATTTAAACCTGTGTGCTCCAGTCTATATTGGAAAAATCATTTAATGACAGAGAAGTGGAGCTTAGAGCTTCAATTTTAGAGGTTTAAAGAACTGCCTGGTGTGGAAACTGCCTCTACCAAAGCAGATTTATAACCCATTGTAACTTATGGTCTTAGAGAGATACCTGGAGCCCTGAGAGGCTGATTTGCCCTTAGTGCACAGATAATAAATGGACAAGGCAGGGCTTGAATTGAGGTTTTCCTAACTCCAAAAAAGTCCTCTATTCATCATGATATATGTTCTCTTTTTAATTATTCCATAATGAAAGAATTATTTAATTATTCACTGTTAAAGACTATCCTAAAAGTAAGTCTTAACTTTATCATCTGGAGGTGGGGGAGAGAATTCATAGAAATATAGGATCTTAAAAGAAATATTTATAAGAAGTCTTCTAGGCTGCCTGTGTATGTCAGAGCAGAAGCCTATTTGAAACACCCAAATGGTTGTCTGTCCAAGCTTTTTAAAAGACCACCAGGAATAGAGCCTGCACAATCTCCTTTAGAAACCTGTTCTACATCAACAATTCAAATCAGCAATCATTCATTAAGAATCCACTATTTTTTCTTCTCTTCCTTTCTTCTCTTCCTTCTGTCCACATAGGGTGTCATACCCTTAACTGCCAGTACTCTGTCCAAAGGAATGTCAATTTTGATCACTGAAATCTTGCGAAATATCTTGGTGTTTATGGGGCTAGGTCCATGCCCTCAACCCAAATCACTTTGGTTCTCATTGCCAACAATAGGTCCTAGGACAAGCCCCACAAGGTCATTATTTGGGCCGCAAATGGCTCAGAGTGAATGTAGATAAAAACCCTGAGGGTCTTTCTCTCCCAGATTGAATTTTTTTTTACTAGGTAAATGAAGTCATTCTCTGTCTCTTTTCTTATCTCCTCTTTATCACTGAATGGTCTCAAACTGAGACCTATTAAAGACCTTATCTTAAAAAGACCTTAGCAAGCTGCTGCTACCCAATCTAAGTTTTTCTTGGTTCAAATTTTATAGTGATATATATATATAGCATTTTATATATTTATAACAACTTTGATTTTTATTTCACCCTAACCTAGAGTTTACTTGAGGAAAATTTTCAAATATAATAAATATATTCATGCATCATTTCTAGAATAAGTCCACAATCTCACTGCCACTGTATACAGAATCATCTCCAGTTGGTCTGAACTGTATCCTGCCACTGGACCCAAAAAGGTTCTAGAGGAGAAAGCGAGGCTGGCAACTTTGCACAGCCCTCCTTCATTTAAATTCAGTTTACTTGCATATCATGGCATTACCTCCCTGATGTCATAATCCTCTTTAAGAACTAAGGACAAACAACAACAACTTATATGCAGAACATGGAAAGAGATACTAAGATAAACAAGATATAGCTCTTGATCTTCTGAGGATTTGTGACTGGATACCCATTGTGGATAAGTAGAATTTTAACAGGTAGAGATTGGAGTCAGTTTAGAATAGGAAGATAAAGGTCATAAATAGGGCACAGTGTGAAAATACAAAATCTTAGGACATGTATGGGAAATAGTGGTTCCAACTGAAGTGGAGCACAAAGTGTAGGATTGGGACATTGTGGAATAAAATAAGTGTAAAAGGGGGAGATAGCACCAAATTGTGGAGGACTTTAAATGTTATATATATATGTGTATATATATATATTTAAATGTTATATACAGAATATTATAAAAGTATTTTGAGCAGAGAGTTGATATGATCAGATCAGGGCATAATAAAAATGAGTCTTCCAGCAATGTAAAGGGTTCATTAAAGAGAGTTAAAGATATATTAAAGACTGAAAGTGGGTAGACTGGTTGGGGACCTTTTGAAATAGTCAAGAAGGCAATAATGAAGTCTGAACTTGGGTGATGGAGTTAGTAAGTAATATTAAGTCATAAGTCACATTCTACCTTATTTCTGAAAAAATAAATTTTATTGGAGCAATTATTCTCTTGTTTAAGGTTACTTTTTTTTTTTTTTTTTTGCTGAGGCAATTAGGGTTAAGTGACTTGCCCAGGGTTACACAGCTAGGAGGATTACTTCTTGATTTTCCCCCTTCTAATGAAGAATCTGTCACCTTCCTACATATACTCTAACAAAACCTCTTTTCCAGATTTTTTCCTCATGAATGCTATAATCTATTGCTTTAATAACCATTTTGTTCTATCTTTAATTCCTTCATCTTTTAAGTTGTAAAGAACTATATATACAAAAAACTGAATTACTTGAATTGAGGATTTTTATCCCCATGTAAAAAACACATAAAGAGAGTAGAGAGGTGTAATCACACTTATCTGGTAGGAGCAGTGAGAAATAGACATCCTCCATGTGCAAAGGAGTGATGCCCTAACTTCAGGAAAGTTAAAAATCTGACTTCAGCACAGCAAGCTGCTGCTACCCAATCTAAGTTTTTCTAGGCTCAAATTTTACATTGATGTATATAGTATTTATATATTTATCACAACTTTGATTATTATTTCACCCCAACCTAGAGTTTACTTGAAGAAAAATTTTCAAATATAATAAGTATATTCATTTATCATTTCCATAATAAGTCCACAATCTCACTACACTCAACAGTCTCTTTTCCTTCACTATATCACATGATCCAAAGGAAACATCCTGACATTATACTCAAAAATACATTTGCTATACAAAATCCAAAGACAATAGAGGAGTAAGATCCCCCAAAAGCCTCATGTCACTCAGTTGAAAGTGTTAGGTATTTTCCATCCTGTTAATGGCTGAGACACATTTACTCTTCTCCAGGGAACCAGCATTCCCAGAATCTACTGAGAGATGGATTGCCTCTAAATGGATGATTCAATATTACAGTTACAGAGTGGTAGAATATGCTGTCTCATTATACGCCAATTGGTTCATCAGTAATCCCTTAAAGGGCTCAGTGTCAGAAATTGTTTTGATCTTCCTCTAATCTCTGTTCAGTAATTTGTTTCACCATCTTCTACTTTTCTGCTTTTCCTGTGTCTGGACTCCAATAGGTCTCTCTATGAATATTAAAAGATTTTTTTTGTCTCTTAGAAAAAAAGGGGGGTTGGACTAGATGTGCTCTAAAGCCCCTTTTTGTCTCTTAGCCTCTGAGCCTATGATCCTTAGATCCACAGCGATTACCTTAGCAAAGAGTACAAAACCTACTTTTGGCTCTAAGAGACCAGCAGAAGAAAATTGTATGGTACACCGTCTCCAAAGAATAACAAATGAAAATGATGAGAACAAAATGTAAGCCTATAGGACAGGAGAGTCATTTTTAAAGATGAATGGAAAATGCATTGTTTTTGTTCATCTCACTGAAGTGAAATTCAAGGTCATAAGCACAATCATGCATATAAATAGGATACATCACTCATCTCATCATGACCCATTGCTCTTTTTGTGAGAACACCTATTAACAATCCCTACCAGGATACAGAGTGACCAGAAGCACCTCCCAATAGTACATTAATAACTGCTCCAAAATTTCAACAAGCCCTGGAAGAAGTCCATGTGTTAGCAGCACAGCAAGGTTGACAAAAGCAGCACGTAGTTTAAGTATTTAATTTAATTTTTGTTTGAATATGGCAAATTGGGAATAATACCAGTTCTGAAAACAGAGGACCTAGATTCAAATTGTACCTCTGATGGGATTTACCTGTGAGATCCTTAACAAGTTATTTAACTTTCCTGAGCCTCATTTTCATCAGCTCTAAAATTAGAGAGTTGGAATATATGATCTCTGAGCTTCCTTCCAGCTCTGAAACTATGATCCCATGTAATTAATTATAAAGAGTCCTAAATCCTACAATCTTGGCCTCTGAAATCCACAAGACTGATTCAGGTATCTTACCCCTATAATTAGTGTGGGTGACTTCAAAGTATGCTATGGAAAGTATGTGGTATCCCCTAGGAGAATATAAACTCCTTAAAGGCAGAAACTATTTGTCATTGTATTTTCAACACCTAGCAACATAGAACAAAGTAGGTGCTTAACAAATGCTGTTTGTACTGTATTGAATTGAATCAAGTTAAACATGTACTCTAGATAAGTTTCAGTAAACATTTATTAATACCTACTAAGTGCCAGACACTGTGCTAAATGCTGGGATGCAAAAAAGGCAATAGATAGTCCCTGCCTTCAAGGAGCTTACAATCTAATGGGAAGAAACAAAAAGCAAACAAATATGAATAGGTTGGGAAGATAATGTGATACTAATATTTTATTAAGCTACAATCCAGGGTAAAGGTAGCCAGAGAAGATGCATTGATGTGACTAATTCTTGGCATGTGATAATACAACCTACAGTTATTCATTAACAATGCCCAATTTCCTTAGAAGTTAACATTATCTTAGTTACCTAGGCGATAGATATCCCATAAAATTATACAACAGAATTACTCTAACCAAAAATCTAGGGCACAAAGCCTGTCAATAATAATAATAATAATGACAATGATAATGATGATGATGGTAGCTGTTTTTATTAAAATAGTACTTTATGGTTCACAAAACACTTTCCCTGGAAACAACCTTGAGAGGCAGGTGGTACAAGTATGAACATCCCTATTATGAGATTACTATGGCTCAGAAATAAGAAATTACTTACCCAAGACCATATAGTATGGGCTAAAGCTGATTCAAACTCAGGTGCTCTGATGTTTATTCCATTACAATATTTTGTCTTCTAAGAAAAACAGAGCCACAAAATGATGCTGGCTGACTCCTATCCAGTTTTGATGGATTTGACATTTGTGAAGAAGAAGGGTCAGGAAATCAAAACAGCTATGGTATGTTAAATGAAAATCAACCAACTGAAAAACAAAGAAAATAAAAGAGATCATTTAAATGTATGCAACACTTCCCTCCATTTCTTCCTGAAGTGGAGGAATATAAGTGTACATATACTGTCAGACTCAATTTATGTATTAGTTTGCTCAACATTTTTCCCACTTTTTATTTTTTATAAGAGATGGTTTGCTGGGTAAGGGGAAAGGTCATGGTTAAGCTAAGGGGAAAGGCAATGGTTAAGGATAAGGGGAAGAATATATAAGAAATGAAAATGATTGTAAAAGCAAAATATATCTGTGTGGAATTAATTGAGTGAAGGCACTCTAATAAGAATGTAGCCTTAAATTATATCTTAATTGTGAATTGAAACTTTATAATAATAAATAGAGCTATAGCTTAAAAAGTTACAACTTTTTGTCCCCTGCTTCCCACCACCTCTTAAACAGCATATAAGTACTTCTTTTAAAGGTGATAGTGGTTTTGAATTCTTTTATCCCAGAATATCTGCTTGTCTAGCAATTCTCTAGGGAAATGTAGATTAAGAGTTTATTATTATTGACTAGTATTCTTTGGTTTCTGGGATAGATTTCCAAGTTTAGGAGTAAGCCTGGACTCCCCCAAACAATAAGAGAAAAGGTCAAGGTGAGGGGGAGGGGGTTCTGTTCTATTCTATTTATTCCGGTGTTTTGCAGTTTAATGCTTTGCACTTCTTTACTGACAAATACCTTGTCAGATGAAAGATGCCCTTTCTCACAAGATAGTTAATAAACCCCTTTTTGCTTCTTCTTACTCTGAGAACCTCTATTTTTGTGGTCACTATTGTCCCACACATATCTATTTAAAAAATGAAATAAAATGGATCCAGGATGCCTCTTGTTATCTATTTTGAGGAAGTAAAATAACCTTAGTTTCCTTCTCTTTAGGATAAGAATAATAATACTAACAGTAATATATAGATTACAACAAAATTGAAATAAAAAATAATAACCTGTACTATCTACCTGCAAAAGTTGTAAGGATTTTTTTTAAATGTATGTAAAGTACTAATCACTATAATGGAAATCTACCATCAAAGAACCACCTGTTTAGACTGGTCAGAAGCCATTTGAACTGGTCTAAACAGGTCAGAATTGGATTAAACAAGTTTGAACTGGTTAGAACAAGTTTGAATTGATCATGCCTCTGTGTGTGCGTGTGCGTGTGTGTGTGTGTGTGTGTGTGTGTGTGTGTGTAAATTTTGTTCTGCACATTATTTGAAATAGAGGTTTTATTTGGGGAGGGAAGAATTATTCAGAGGAGTTGAAGAAGTAAAAAATGATAATCAAAAAAAAAAAAGAAGAAAAAAAAGTAACAGCAATAAGATACTTTTAAAAAACACAAATGAGGGGCAGCTAGGTAGGGCAGTGGATAGAGCACCAGCCCTGAAGTCGAGGGACCTGAGTTTAAATCTTCTCTTAGACACTTAACATGTCCTAGCTGTATGACCTTGGGCAAGTCACTTAACCCCAATTGCCTCAGCAAAAAAATAAATAAAATAAAATACACAAATGAAAGCACAAGTGAGTTCAGAATGGATTAGTTACTACCATGTTCAACTGCACAATAGAAAATTCATGCTTTCATATATTCTTTATTTTGTTCTTTGTGGTCATGTTCATGTTCATTGGTTTCTGTCAAGTTTATAATTAAAAGAAAGAAAACTTTTTTAAAAAAACTAAATGGTAAAAAGTAGGTAACTCAAAAGGTTATTATGCCTGTTTACAGATAAGAATATTGGAGCTCAAAGGCTAAGTAATATACCCAAGTTCACACAGGTAATAAAAAGCAGAATTGAGATTCAAAGTCAAGTCTTCCGGCTCTTTACACTGTATCCATGGGAGCAGGGGTAGGCTATTTGGGCCAGACTTCCTTTCTATATCTTCCACCCTCCTAAAACTCTTATTCTCTCTTTCCAAACCCCCCTTATGAAAGGATACTAAGAATTATAGTACGGATGTGGGGGCCAAGGTTTTAATTATTGAGAAAAAACTTTTTAAGAAAAACATTTAAGATTCTTTTACAGAGATATACTTTTTTGACTCTAAACAATCAGTTAATTTGTAATAAACTTACAAATTAATGCATTGCTCCATGTAGAGGCCACACAATTTAAGAACAACTTTCTACTTATTTGAATTTGCCCTAGTTTCTTGTACATTCGGCTTTCCTCTTCACAGTATTTTTTATGTCACTTTTCTATAAATATACTTTATGAAGAAAGATTCCATGGTTGTTAAATGTCTTTGAGGATATTACCACCTGTATTTAACAAGTTTCTCAGATGTAGGTTCTAAAAGAAGTTCAAGGTAATTAGAAGGCATGCCTACATGAATATCCATCCCTCTAGGTAAGATCTTATCAAATTTCCCAAGCTAAATGAGAACGTCACACATTGGTGCTAGATTCAGATAGGATCAGAGATTCTATTTGGAGCAGGAAGGGATCAGAGTTCATCTAATCTCCTAGTTCTCAAACTTTTTGGTCCCAGAACCTTTTTCCAATTTTAAAAATTATTAAATATCTGTCCCTGCAAAAGGAGAGCTTTTTGCTTAAGTAAATTATATCTATTAGTGTTTATAATGCTAGAAACTAAAATATATTAGGGTTTTTATAACAATAGTTTTGACTTCCCAGACTCTACTGGAAAGGACTAACTAAATAGGTAGTCCATTCAATTGTATACAATAGTGTAGTTGGTATTTTTTTAACTTATTCAGGATGGATAATCAATAGATCAATAGCCATAAAATAGGTGAATTACAAGAAACATACTCGAATAACTGTGATTAGAGAAATATACAGAATATTGATGGGTGGAGATACAATGATCAGTCATATAACACTTCACACAGTAAAACATTAGCACTGTTCCCTTTAACACAGAAGGAATAAATTCCCACTTCCTGAGTCTCTCCTTTGACTAAAAGTAAAGTATAAGCCAGAGATTTCATTACCAGGCTTAAACCCCAAGGAGGCCATTGATAAGAAGAAAGTTTCCATATGCGTACCAAAAAAATTATAGCAACAATAATGAAAATTATAATGATAACTTTTTAAAAGGTATCAATAAAAACTTATTTTCAAAAAAAGAATAATTTATACAATGATTATATTTAATGACAAACAACCAAAAAATTTAGGAATCTGATCTTGTAAGAATCGACCACAATTCCAAAGGACTCATGATGAAACAATGTACTCATTTCCTATCCAAGCTGAAAGACTTAGTTGGGGTGGAGAGGATAAGAGGAGGGAAAAGAAAAGCAGAGTTTTGTTGATTGAAAAAAAAATTAATTTAAAAAAGTGAAAGGTAACACTCTCTCACCATTCAACTCAAAAATTAAAATTACTTAAATACCTATTGAGTACCTGCTATGTGTAAAAAGCAACACATTGGTTTCTAGGAAGAAATATTTAAAGATGAAAGTAGGGAAAGGAGGATATCTGATGGAAATTACTATGTTATAAAAACAAAAGACAACAAAATGTTTTTTAAAGAAAAATAACATGAAAAGTTAATTCACATGCAAAAAAATACCATTAGACTAGACAATCTTTAAAGTCTCCTTCCAAGTTTAAAACTTCACTCTTCCCACAGAGAAGTAAATTCAAGGTATTTTAAGGAACAAATAAGCATTAATAATTACGGTTAGCAAAAAAGTGTTTGTATTGGAAGTGGCCTCTGTGCCGTGCCCTGAAGGAAGACAAATATTCTGAGAAGCAGAGATAAGGGTGGAGAAGATTCTGGCAACATGTGGGGAACAATAAATACATGAGTGCTGGAGATGGAAGGTTTGGGAAAGAGTTGGTAGTTCAGTCTGGGTGAAATACAGAGTATCTCATGGGAACTAATATGAAATAACGATTAGAAAAATAAATTGGAATCATATTGTGGAGGGTCTCCAATGCCAAGATCAGGAGTTTTTAGTTTATGCCAAGCACATAGGATGAGGCAATGGAGAACCGCTGAAGAGTTTTAAGGAAGGGAATGACACGTTCAGACTTGTACTTTCGATTATTTTGGCAGGAGTGGGAAGTATAAACTGGAAAAGGGAGAGACTAGAAGCACATAGTCCAGTAAAGTCATTGTTACAGTAATTAGGGTGATGAGTAATGCTGCTCTGAACTAGGGGAGTCAACTTTGTGAGTGGAAATAAAAGAACAAAGGTAAAAGATGAGTTAAATTGGTAAAAGTTGGCAACTAACCGAATATGGATTTTGGGGGTTCGGGGTATGAGAAAGAAGAGTTCAAATCAGCCCAGAGAATATAACCTGGGTTGCTGAAAGGACAGATGGACCCCAAAAAGAAATTCATAAGTATGAAAAAGGAATAGGTTTGGAGAAGATAATCCATTCTGCCTTAATTCTGGGGCCTTCCCTCTATTATTTCCTACCAATCCTGAATAAAGTCTGTTTGCACATATTTGTTTGTTTGTCATCTCCCCATTAGATAGTGAGTTCCTTGGGAACAGGGATTGTCTTTTGCCTCTTTTTCTATCCTCAATACTTAGCACAGTTTTGAGACATAAAAGGTACTTAATAAATGTTTATTGACCTAATGGGATTGAGATGCCAACAAGGTGTACAAATGTTATTTAATAGTCAGCTGGTGATACATAGATAGAATTCATAAGATAGAATCAGTATGGATACATAAATTAGGGAACCATCCATTAGAAATGATAATAGAATTCATGGGAGTTTTTATAAGAGAGGGAAGAAAATATGTAAAGAGAAATTCAGTCCAAGCCCTGAGTATCCTATGTTACTTAGTATAGATCTAGGGCTGAAAGGGATCTTAAAGATTTAAAAGAGAGGGAAGAGAGTATGTAAAAGAATCAGTCCAAGCCCTGAATGTCCTATTTTACTTAGTATAGATCTAGTGCTGACAGGGATCTTAAAGATCATGTGCTATGTAGTTTGGGCCTTCATCTTAAAAATGAGGAAATTGAGGGCCACAAAGGCTAAGAGACCATTGATAACTTTGGAGAAAACAATCTTAGTAGAAACAGAAAAAGGTATATCTTCGTTGATTTGACTGATAAAAAGACATCCCCTTAGTTTGCTCAACAGTAAACAAGGCATTGCTATTCTTAGTAAAGCTACTCCATATCCCCTTCCCACTCAATGATCTAGTTACCCTTTTGCCCTATACTCCCTATAGTTATTGACTAAATGTTCTATTCAATTGACACTGATATTCATTCAAGGGAGATTAAAGAGTTCATATTAGGACAGTCTTACAATATTCATTCTAAATTTTTATAACAAAACTGAGATCTCAGTGTTTAGTGCTTCTTCTGTGGGTTGGAGTAAAAGTCAGATCCTCCCTACACATCCTCAAAGTAAATAACAATATTAAACAATGGTCCAGTGGAAAGAATATCAAGTCAGAGTCAGAATACTTGTCTTCAACTTCTACTTCTACTATTTACTAGCCATGGACAAGTTGGTTAACTTCTCTGAATTTAAATTCTAGCTCAAAAAAACCCACTGATTTCAAGAAAGTCAAAGTTGCCTTTGCCAGGCTAATTAATCCAAACAGGAAGAGGAGGAAAGAAAAGGGAATAACATATATGTGGCTCATGTGCCAGGTGTGATACCAAGTTTTTTACAAATATTAACTCATTTAATTCTCACAACAACTCAGTGTGGTAGGTGCTATTGCTATCCTCTTTTACAGCTGAGAAGATTGAGACAGACAGAGGTTAAATTACTTGACCAGGGTCTGATAGCTAATAAGTGTCTGAGGGAAAATTTGAACTCAAGTCTGCTGGCTCCAGCTCCAGAACTCTTTACACTGTTACCTAGTTACCCTAGAATATAAAGGATTATATTCCCATATGTCTACACTATCCCATTATCAAATCATTCTTCCCAGCCCTACTTTCTCAGCCTATATTCTCTATTTGAAAATAATTGCCAATATATTTTGAAAGCGAGAGCTAACAAATGCTATAATGTCTAATTTCATTTATTCATTAATTGAGTCAGTGAAGCAGGGAAAAGAATTCTGGACTTGATAGCAAGATTTCTCTGCTAGCCTCTGTCTTGGACCCTTTCCTTACTTTCCCTCTCTATACTTTTACTTGGAGATCTCATGAATTCTTCCCAAAAGAGAAAAGTGTCACCACTTCCCAAAGCATATCACTTTCCCATGTCATTTTCCTATTCAATAAACTCCAGTGGCTCTCTATCATGTACAGAATCATAAATAAAATCTTGTTTGGTGTTCAAAACCTTTCATAATTTCTTTCACCTTAAGTAACCCTACCTACTCTGCAGTCTAGTGACACTGGCTTCTGTGCTCCTATTTGCACAGGACTGTGGACATTTTCTCTGGCTAATCTCTACTATCTGACATTCTCTCCCTCCTTACCTACTCTACCTCCGGGCTTCCCCAGCTTCCTTCAAGTCCCAGCTAAAATTCCACCTTCTACAGAAAGCCTAGATCCATCAGTTTTAATGCTTCTTCTCTTTATTATCTCTAATTTAATTTGTATACATCTTGTTTGTACATAGTTTTTTCCATTAGATTGTAAATTCCTAAAGGGCAGAGGTTGTCTTTCTTTTTCTTTTTTATTTCCCCATTGCCCTACTCAGTGCATGTTATCAAGATCAAACCCCAAAATCAGAAATAGTTTTAGCAAAAGTGGTCATTGAAAGAAAGAGAGCTGGAAAAAAAAGTATATCTCCCTCTCTTCCAGGCTCTGGATGTTTTATATTATATATGATTTAGACAAGGATGTCAATACATGAACTATATGTACACAGTTAAGCAATTTTGCCGAGAGAGCAGCTTAAAAGCAAGATAGATTGAAATGAATATAAGCAAATATAAAAATGGGCAACTAGATGGAGCACCAGCCCTGAAGTCAGGAGGACCTGAGTTCAAATCTGGTCTCAGACACTTAACACATACAAGCTGTGTGACCCTAGGCAAGTCACTTAACCCCAATTGCCTCAGCAAAAAATATTTTTTTTTGTTAAAGCTTTTTATTTGTATAACATATGTATGGGTAGTTCCCCAACATTGATCTTTACAAAGCTTTCCATTACAAATTTTACCCCCAGTCCCCTCCCCTCCCCTAGATGGCAGGAAGTCCACTACATGTTAATAATGTTGAAATGCTTGACAAGTTATGCAAGAAAAATCCTATCTACAAGAAAAAAAAAAGAATCAGAGAAAGGCAACACAATGCAAACAAATGTCAGTAGAGATCATGAAAATGTTATGTTGTAGTCCATATTTCATTTCCCTCTCTCTGGGTGTATATGGTTTTCTTCAGTGAACAACTGGAACTGGTTTGAGACAATTCTTTGTTGCAGAGAGCCATGTCCATCAGAATTGATCATCATGTAATACTGTTGTTGCTGTGTATGATGATCTCCTGGTTCTGCTCGTTTCACTCAGCATCAGTTCATGCCAGTCTCTCCAGGCCTCTCTGAAATCGTCCTGCTGGTCATTTCTTACAGAGCAATAATATTCCATAACATTCATATACCATAATTTATTCAGCCACTCTCCAATTGATGGGCATCCCTTCAGTTTCCAGTTTCTAGCCACTACAAAAAGGGCTGCCACAAACATTCTTGCACATGTGGGGCCCTTTCCCTCCTCTAAGATCTCTTTGGGATATAGGCCCAGTAGAAACACTGCTGGGTCAAAGGGTATGCACAGTTTGACAACTTTTTGGGCATAGTTCCAAGTTGCTCTCCAGAATGGTTGGATCCGTTCACAGTTCCACCAACAATGTATCAGTGTCCCAGTTTTCCCACATCCCCTCCAACATTCATCATTATCTTTTCCTGTCATTTTAGCCAATCTGACAGGTGTGTAGTGGTATCTCAGAGTTGTCTTAATTTGCATTTCTCTGATCAATAGTGATTTGGAGCAACTTTTCATATGACTAGAGATGGTTTTAATTTCATCATCTGAAAATTGTCTGTTCATATCCCTTGACCACTTATCTATTGAAGAGTGGCTTGAATTCTTATATATATGAGACAATTCTCTATAAATTTTAGAAATGAGGCCTTTATCAGAACCATTAAATGTAAAGATGATTTCCCAATTTGATGCTTCCCTCCTAATCTTGTCTGCATTTGTTTTGTTTGTACAGAAACTTTTTAACTTAAAATAATCAAAATTATCCATCTGGTGTTCAATTAGGAGTTCCAGGTCTTCTTTGGACATAAATTTATTCCCTCTCCACAGGTCTGAGAGATAAATTATATTACGTTCCTCTAACTTGCTTACAAAGTCCCTCTTTATATCTAGATCATGAACCCATTTAGATCTTATCTTGGTATGTGGTGTTAGGTATGGATCAAGCCCTAATTTCTTCCACACTAGTTTCCAATTTTCCCAGCAGTTTTTGCCAAATAGTGAGTATTTATCCCAAAAGCTGGGGCCTTTGGGGTTTATCGAATACTAAATTGTTAAGGTTATTGCCTAAATTGTCCTGATATCCTATCCTGTGCCACTGATCGACTGCTCTATTTCTTAGCCAGTACCAAACGGTTTTGATGACCGCTGCTTTATAATATAGTTTTAGATCTGGTACAGCAAGGCCACCTTCATCTGCCTTTTTTTTCATTAATCCCTTTGAAATCCTTGACCTTTTGTTCTTCCAAATGAACTTTGCTACTATTTTTTCTAGATCTGTAAAATAATTTCTTGGGAGTTTGATTGGTATGGCACTAAATAAGTAGATTAGTTTGGGTAGTATTGTCATTTTTATTATGTTCGCTCTGCATACCCATGAGCACTTAATATTTTTCCAATTGATTAGGTCTGATTTTATTTGTGTGGAAAGTGTTTTGTAATTTAGTTCATATAGTTTCTGACTTTTCCTTGGCAGATAGATTCCCAAATATTTTATCCTATCATCTGCTATTTGGAATGGAATTTCTTTTTGTATCTCCTGCTGCTGAACTTTGTTGGTAATATATAAAAATGCTGATGATTTATGTGGATTAATTTTGAATCCTGCAACTTTGCTAAAGTTGTGAATTGTTTCTAGTAGTTTTTTAGTTGAGTCTCTAGGGTTCTCTAAGCATACCATCATGTCATCTGCAAAGAGTGATAATTTGGTTTCTTCATTACCTACTCTGATTCCTTTTATCTCTTTTTCTTCTCTTATTGCTAAAGCTAACATTTCTAATACAATATTAAATAGTAATGGTGACAGTGGACAGCCTTGTTTCACTCCTGATCTTATGGGGAATGGTTTTAGTTTGTCTCCATTACATATGATGCTTGCTGATGGTTTTAAATAGATGCTGCTGATCATTTTAAGGAAAAGCCCATTTATTCCTATACTCTCTAGTGTTTTTAATAGGAAAGGGTGTTGGATTTTGTCAAAGGCTTTTTCTGCATCTATTGAGATAATCATATGGTTTTTGTTAATTTGGTTATTAATATAATTAATTATGCTGATAGTTTTCCTGATATTGAACCAGCCCTGCATCCCTGGTATAAATCCTACTTGGTCATAGTGTACTATCCTGGGGATGACTTTCTGTAATCTCATTGCTAATATCTTATTTAAAATTTTTGCATCAATATTCATTAGGGAAATTGGTCTATAGTTTTCTTTCTCAGTTTTTACCCTACCAGGTTTAGCTATCAGCACCATATCGGTCTCATAGAAGGAATTTGGCAGTATACCTTCTGTCCCTATTTTCTCAAATAGTTTGTGTAGTATTGGAATCAATTGTTCTTTGAATGTTTGGTAGAATTCACATGTAAATCCATCTGGCCCTGGAGATTTTTTCTTAGGGAGTTGGTTAATGGCTTGTTCTATTTCTTTTTCTGATATGGGGCTATTTAAGCAATTTATATCCTCTTCTGTTAACCTGGGCAATCTATATTTTTGTAGATATTCCTCCATTTCATTTAGATTATCAAACTTACTGGCATAAAGTTGGGCAAAGTAACTCCTAATTATTGCTCTAATTTCCTCTTCATTGGAGGAAAGTTCTCCCTTATCATTCTTGAGACTAACAATTTGATTTTCCTCTCTCCTTTTTCTTATCAAATTAACTAAAGGCTTATCTATTTTGTTGGTTTTTTCATAGAACCAACTCTTAGTTTTATTTATTAACTCAATAGTTTTCTTGTTTTCGATTTTATTAATTTCTCCTTTTACTTTTAGAATTTCCAATTTGGTATTTAATTGAGGGTTTTTAATTTGTTCTTTTTCTAGTTTTTTTAATAATAAGCCCAATTCATTGATCTTTTCTTTCTCTATTTTATGCAAGTAAGCATCTAGAGATATAAAATTACCCCTTATAACAGCTTTGGCCGTATCCCACAAATTTTGGTATGTTGTCTCCTTATTGTCATTCTCCTGGATGAAATTATTGATTGTGTCTATGATTTGCTCTTTCACCCATTCATTCTTCAGGATTAGATTATTTAATTTCCAATTACCTTTCGGTTTATTTTCTCCTGGACTTATATTGCATGTGATTTTTATTGCATCATGATCTGAAAAGGATGCATTTACTATTTCTGCCTTTCTGCATTTGATTTTAAGGTTTTTATGCCCTAATATATGGTCAATTTTTGTATATGTTCCATGGACTGCTGAGAAAAAAGTAAACTCTCTACTGTCTCCATTCAACTTTCTCCATAGATCTATCATACCTAACTTTTCTAACAATTGGTTTATCTCCCTAGTTTCTTTCTTGTTTATTTTGTAGTTTGATTTATCTAATTTTGAGAGAGCAAGGTTGAGATCCCCCACTAGTATCGTTTGGCTGTCTATTTCTTCTTGCATCTCTCTTAATTTCTCCCCTAGGAATTTG
The DNA here is from genome assembly GCA_023553655.1 of Myrmecobius fasciatus. NCBI lineage: Eukaryota > Metazoa > Chordata > Mammalia > Dasyuromorphia > Myrmecobiidae > Myrmecobius > Myrmecobius fasciatus. The sequence goes on along the minus strand of JAJPUD010000208.1, from coordinate 429,592 downwards.
TGTGCTATTGCACTTGGTGCATATATATTTAATATAGATATTGCTACATTATCTATGGTACCCTTTAATAGAATATAGTTTCCTTCCTTATCTCTTTTGATTACATCTATCTTGGCTTTTACTTGATCTGAGATAAGGATTGCTACCCCTGCTTTTTTTTGTTCACCTGAAGCATAATATTTTCTGCTCCAGCCGTTTACCTTCATTCTATATGTGCCACTATGTTTTAAATGTGTTTCTTGTAGACAACATATTGTGGGATTCTGGTTTTTAATCCAGTCTGCTATCCGCTTCCGCTTTATGGGAGAGTTCATCCCATTCACATTCACAGTTAGAATAACTAATTCTTTATTTCCTGCCATCTTATTTACCCGTTATGTTTTCCCCTTTCCTTTCCCCTTTCTCCCTTCCCCCCTCCTCAGTACTTTGCTTTTGATGACCCCTCCCCCAAACAATAGTCCCCTTTCCTTTCCCCTTTTTCCCTTCCCCCCTCCTCAGTACTTTGCTTTTGATGACCCCCTCCCCCAAACAATACTTCACCCTTTAGATCCCCTCCCCCTGTTTTTATTCCTTTCCCCTGATTCTTCTATTTTCCCTTCTATTAGTTTGTCCCTTACTTTTCCTCCTTTTCCTCCCACTTCCCTCTAGCAACAGACAAGTTTCTATGTGAAATCAAATGTCTGATATACACTTTTAGAGCCCAACCTGATGAGAGTAAAATTTACACAGTGCTCATCTCCCTCCCCTCTTTCTCTCAATTATATTAGGTTTTCTTTGCCTCTTCAAGTGATTTTAACCTTGTTTTTACCTCCTTTTTTTTTAGATCTTATTTTACCACTTTTTCCCTCTTTTCCCCAGTATGACAACATTTTCCCCTCTAGTTCTCTTTTTCATATTATCAAAGTAATATCTAGTTAATTATACCCCCAAACTTTGAGTATCTCCCTAGTAGCAATAAAGTTCTCAAGAGACCTTTCCTTTTTACCTTTTTATGCATCTCTTGAGTTCTGTGTTTGGGTGTCGAATTTTTTGTTCAGATCCGGTCTTTTCATTAGAAATAGGTGAAATTCACCTATATCATTAAATGACCATCTTCTTCCCTGGAGGATAATGCTCATTCTAGCTGGATAGGTTATTCTTGGCTGTAATCCAAGTTCCTTTGCCCTTCGGAATATCTGGTTCCATGCCCTTCGATCCTTCAGTGTGGAAGCTGACAAATCCTGTGTGATTCTAATTATTGAACCTCGGTATTTGAATTGTTTCTTTCTAGCTGCCAGCAGAATCTGTTCCTTGGTGCTATAGTCCTGAAATTTAGCCACGATATTCCTTGGGGTCTTAATTTTGGGGTCTCTTTCCGGAGGTGATCGGTGAATTCTTTCGATGGTGATTTTGCCCTTTGATTCTACAATCTCAGGGCAGTTTTCTTTCAGGATTTCCTGGAAGATAGTGTTTAGATTCTTTTTTTCATCATGGCTTTCAGGAAGTCCAATAATCCTTAGATTGTCTCTCCTAGATCTATTTTCCAAGTCAGTTGTTTTTCCTAGGAGATATTTCATATTTTCTTCTAATTTTTCATTTTTTTGTTTTTGTTTGACTGATTCTTGAAGTCTTATTGAGTCATTCACTTGCATTTGTTCAATTCTTATTTTTAAAGTGTTGTTTTCTTCAGTTACCTTTTTAAGCTCCTTTTGTAACTGGCCAATTTGTTCCTTGCACTCTTTTTCCACTTCACTAATTTTATTTTTTAATAAATTGGTGTCTTTTTCATATCTCTTTCGCAGGGCATCATATCCTTCTTGCACTGATTTCAGTTCATTTTCCCATTTATCCTCCAGCTCTCTTTTGAGGTTCTTTATGCAGTCTTCCAGAAAGGCCTTTTGAAAAGGGGACCAGTGATGGTCCTGGCTGATGTTCTCTGGATTTTTGTCTAAAGGAACCTCTGGCTCTGGGGTCGTTTCTTTGCCTTGATAAAAGCTGTCTATGGTGAGAGCTCTCTTTTGCTTCTTCATCATATTTTTTTTTTTTTTTTTTTAGACAGTGTGGATATCTCTTTAAGGTAGGGAAAAAAAAAAGCGGTGGCTGCAAAAAGCTTTGCCCTGGGGCACTTCGGCGAGTTGACTTAAGGTGCTGGACCGGTGGGGGCTAGGACTAAGTCTGAATTACTCCTTAAACAAGGCAAGTCTGCCAGAACACCTGCCCCCAATCAGGGCAGAGTGTCCCGAGTGCCTCAGATAAACCCCAGGTGTTTGGAATTTGGAGTTTGGAGTTTGGAATTTCTTCCCGGATGAGCTGAGCTGAGTCCCACCCTCACTTCCGGCCTGTGAAGTTGTCGTCTATTTATCTCTCTGTCCGAGTCCGACTAACCTGATATGAAGTTCTCCAAAGAGCCGTGCCCAAATATTTCTGAGTTGGTTGACTTGAAGATCAGTTCAGAGGCTTATTTTATTGTTGATTTGAGAGAAGATCGGAGGAGAGGCAGAAAGTCATCTTTTTACTCCGCCATCTTGGCTCCGCCCCCCCCCTCAGCAAAAAATAAATATAAATATTCCATAAAATTTGGGCAAAGCCAAAACACAAGGGAATCCAAAACACAAGCTTGTGTGCACCCAAAACAAGACCCAAAACAAAAATACTTTGGGTAGATCTAGGTTGTGAGGGAGCCCAAAATTCTTTGTAGCAATTTGTAGCATTCCTAGGGAGTTACTGGAGTCAGGTGACATTCTGGATATTGAACTTTTATTGTGGTTGGATTCAAACAGTATATATATTTTTCAAACAACCTAAAAAATTATTTTTCCTATATTTGTATGTTGTCTTCCCCATTAGACAATTGATCTCCTTGAGAGCAGAAATTATGCTTTGCCTTTCCTTGTATTCTCTGCATTTAATACTCTGCATGGTACCTAATAAACATTTATTGATTGACTGACATAGATTCAAATTCTGCTTCTGACTTATACTGTTGATCTGGCTGTAACCAAGGGATTTAACTTCTCAAGTATTAACTTTCTCAGACCTAAAATTAGGGTAGCAATACTATACCATATCACAGAATTGTGAATCAAACTGATTACAGTTATTATTATTACTACTGACCTAATAGTGAACAAGGCAAACTGAGTTATCAATCATCCCTTGAGCCAGAGGACGTATTTGTGAATTCCCTTCCCCTTCTTCACATAGGTAAAGCTTATGTTGTAGCTCAGGACCTTCAGGGATAGGTTTTCTCTTTTTCTGCATAACCTACTCCTTTGTCTGTAATATGGGATATGACTAGCTTTTCAAACTTAGCTGTCTAAATGGCTTCTTTCAGGAAAAAAGGAAAGGAAAATGCTAGTCTTTATTTGCTCACAGACTAGGATTATTATCAGTTCACTTAAGAACAAAACAAAACAAGGGACATATCTGGGGTTCAGATTTTTCTACTAGGTTTTCAAAAATAGTCCAATATTCTTATTTCTACTTTGCCTTAATGGCCTTACTTTCAGCTTCTATCTGAACCAAATATTTAATCTGTGAAAGAAGGAATTCTCTCTCTTGCCTTCTCTCTAAGAGTGGGGGGGAAGAAGGGAAGGAAGGATGAAGAGAGAGTGGGAGGGATAAAAAGACAAAGATAGTGACAGAGGGAGGTGAGAGACAGAAAGGTAGACGAAAGAGAGAGAGAGACAGACAGACAGACAGACAGACAGACAGACAGACAGACAGACAAACTGAGAGAGGGAAGGAAATCATGAGATATCTTAGGTAAAAATTATCAAAGTCAGTTTGGTTCTTGGCTGATCAATAATTTTACCTGAATTGAAAAACAGTCTAGGACAACTAATTCTGTGACTTTGGACAAGGCACTTAACCTTTGTCTGAGTTAGTTTCCTCCTCTGTAAAATGATAAAATAACCCCTATTTCTCAGGATTGCTATAAGGATAAAATGAGATAATATTTGTGAAGTACTTTGCAAACCCTAAAGCATAATAAAACGCTAGCTATTATTCTATTGTATTTAACAGCTTAAAAATTAGATTAGTGTTCAGAGAAGAAAATAAAATTATAAGGTGAGTAGAAACTATCTAAAAAATATTCACCTTTCCCTAAATAGATACAAGGTGAAGGGCAGAGAATGCTATCTAATCACCCTCTCCAACCTGATGAGCAGAGCAGTTTTTGACCAGGCTATAGATCTTAGATCAATACTGCCTGGTTCAGGTTTCATCAAGGTGTGATCAGCTAGATAGACCTTGTCCTTTGATCTCCATGGCCCAGCCACTCCTTTCTTTAGCTTATACAAGTTCTGTTTCCTCATTCTTCCTGTTTGCTTCTCATGACTTGTCTCTCCTCAAGTGTTTTCCTACAGTCAGAATCAGCTATGGGACAGTCTGTCCCCAGGTCAAGCCTAAAATCCCTAAGAGCTTAGAAAACACAGGGTTGAGGACCTAGAGCACAGGGAAGTGATCCACCATCGTCTTCTCTTTCTTTTTTTTTCTTTTTGAAAGGAACACAAAAAGTTGGTTATATTACTATTACTTTTAATAACATTTTTATTCAACTTTCATTTTATTTATTAATAAATTATATTTATTTTATTATTTAGTATTTAATTTTAAATTTTATTTTATTTTCAATATTCAACCTCCTAAATGTAACAGAGTTTGGGACATTACATAATTGGGGCCTGACATGGAGAAAACCACAAATCTTCCAGTCAAGAGCTATACTGAGTGGTACAGACAAAAACTACAACAGTAGTTCAGAGAAGGGAGAGATATAGCCAAACTAGCTGAGGAAGATATTGTAAGAATGTAATCCCTGAACAATACCTTGAAAAACAGGTAAGGTTGAGTTGAAAGAGGGGAGTTGGAGACATTATAGGCAAAAAAAAAAAAACCCAGTATAAAAGGTTAGCAGGTGTATGTAGCCATAACTAATGCCATAACTTTGTCTATAAAATTTTTAAAAGCCTTTAAAAAATAAATGCCTCGTTTCAGGGCCAGTCAGCAAACTGTTGAATGTCATCATAGGGAGCCTTTCTACATCTAGTTCCAACTGGACTGGTTTGGCTATGTTAACAAGTTCATTCACAGCAGTTGTGGATAGGAAAGTTCAGGTCAATATAACCTTGTCATTTACTGATTTTTCTTTAACACATTTTCCATTGAGTTGGTTTTATTTTATTTTTCAGTCTTTTGGACATCTGTAAACATTTATTATGGAAAAGGGGAGGGCTTGTGTCACTGTCTGTCCCTAACCTGACATAGTCTGTTGACTTTTCATGCAGGAAGCTATCCATTTACACAGATAGCAGTTGGTTTGCTAGGATAATTCCCTTGGATCAAGTAGCTTGTATTCACCAGGTGTCATATTGGGGATAGGAGGATGACAAAGATCACCATTTAGATAGGAAAAGAGTCGCTGGACTGGCTGCTGGATATGTTTAAATATATGTTCTCCTTCTTTAGACTTGGGTATCCTTTTCATTCCTTTACTTCAACACTTAAATGATTTCAAAAAAATTTGAGAAAGTTCCTGTAGTTTCTACACTATGAGGCACCATCCCAAGCTTCAGGTCTTTTAATGTTGTTTTCAGGGTTGAAAGTTGGTGGATGCTTCCAAGGTGGGGAGATATAAGAAGAGATGTGATTGCTGATCTCCTGGTCCGTGCTCTGGTCTTTACCCAGGAAGGATGCCTGGTTCCCTGCAGCCAAAAGGACTAGCACTCCTCTCTACCTTGGAACTGTGATCCACAACTGTATATGGGCAAGGGAGTTACTTTGTCCGTGCCAGCCATAACCAATGCCATCAAAAGGTCTCCTGTAATCCCTTTCTGACTAGCTGCCCAACCCCTCACCATCTCTGAGCTGAGAGTTTCTGAAGCTATTATTGCTGCCCTCATTGTCATGGTCACCTCCAAAGTCCACTCCTGATGCTCCTGCTATGCTCCAAGTCAGCCTCCATTTAGATGGACCTCTCCTGTTGTCTTAGGCTGGAAAAATGTCTCCCTCTGACTTTTGTAGGCTCTGCTACTACAAAAATTTATTTCAGTTCTTTTAATGTTGTTTAAAGGGGAATATTGGAAGAGTTCAGCTTGATGGCTGCCTGCACGCTACTATCTTGGTTCTGCCTCCTCTCATAGCACTATCCACTTGGGATACTATCTACCAATCTACCAAATCTACACCTCATTTATCTATCCCATTTGAAAATAAATGAAAGGTGGCAGGATAATCAGGTGGTGTGCATAGGTAATATAGACAAATAAATACAATAAACTCTCATGCTAGAGAGGTTTGAATTTAGAGGCTCAAATTCCACAATCTCTAGCTGTGAAGACTTGATCAAAAAAGTTAAAAGTTCACTTTTATTTTGTATTTTTAGCACTTTGCATTGGACCTTGAACACAGAAGGCCATAAATAAATGTTTTGATTTATTTCTTAAAATTTGAATGGAAAGGTGAGGTGAGGACAAAAAGACATGAGTGAGAGTTTATTGTGAAGGGTAAGTAGCAATGATTTCCTATTAGAAATATTAGAAAATTCCTAAATAGGAAATCATCTGATTTGGGCCTTGAAAGGAAAATCCTTTAATCCTCAGATTAAGATGGAGGAAGAGTAGACTAGAGCAAGAGCAAAAGTGGGAGACTAGAGTCAACAGATAAGATATAAGGACTACTGTCTATGTAGAATTAATAGAATCTAGCAACTGATTGAACGTGGAAGAAGGAGGATAAATAAGACTCAAGGATGATTGACCAAATTTTCTTTTCTGTCTTCCCAAATAGAAGGCAAAGGAGTTAGCTGAAGCCAAGGCCTAGCTGCCAGGTGAAGCTAAGAGAGAATGGAGTCTACCCTCTAGGTATTCTAACTATTTTAGCTCCAACTACATTAGTATGTTTGAGAATAATACCTAAGGCAAACTCCTTTGCCCCTCTGGCTTCAATAATTAAGCATAGGTCCTAGCCATTAAAAAAAAAAAGTAACTCAAACTTGGTTATCAGCCCAATATTTCTTTTGTGGCAGCTACTATCTTGCTTGTGTATTTGTATATCTAACACAATGTCTGGCCCATAGCAGGTATTTAATCAATTTTTTAAATTTGGTTAGTAAAGCAGAATATTAATTCTTAAAATAATTTTGAAGAACTACATCATGGTTTCATTTTATTATATATTAAATTATTTTGAAAGTAATTCCAATGACATAATGTAATGGCAAGTATAAAAAGTTTCTTATTTTCCCTCTTTTCTTATGCATTTTCCTTTTTGCTTACTCTGAACATATCATTTATGAGTCCAAAGTCTAACAGCAAGAAGGAAAATAGTAATAATAATAATAACAATAATATAACAATTTAAGGTTTGCAAAGTGCTTTACAAATATTATTTCTTTTGATCCATAAAACTATCCTGTACTTCCAATAATTTGTAGCATGAGCAGCAATCACACCCTGATAAACCATTTCAGTAGACAGGCTAAATCAAATTGAGGGTAACCAATGGACAGGTCTCAAATCCATCAGTGAATTAAGGAGGTATGTGAAGTATGTGAAATTTGTGTGAAGACTTCCCTCCAATGGATGGAATGGCCAGATGAGAACAAATATTTATTCTGATAGTCAAAAAAGCAGGTGAAGCAGGTACCCTGCAAAGCTTAGGGCCTGGTTAGAAATTGAAGAAGTCAAGGTCATCCATTACACTCCAAGCCACTGTCAGTATTCTTGAATTTTGCCTCGCCACTGGACTTGGATGACTCTGGAAGAGAGAATGAAGTCTACAACTCTGTCTCACTTAAATACAATCTATGCAAGAGTCAAAAAATATCTATACCATTTTACCACTTTTACCTTCTTCAAAGTCCTATGGTAATTGGCAAGTGATGAAGCAGCAGGTATGGATACATTGGGAGCTGTAGTCACAACCTTGCATACAGGTGGCCTTGGCCATAGGGTAATATTCTCATAGAACTGACACAGCAGGGGGATTCAGCAGCCCCATAGGTCTCTGAAAAGCCTTTTTAAAGGATTCCATTGCTACCTCCTGGTGTGAAGAAGGACTAGAAAAAAATGCCCTAAAAATCATCTGTTTCATCTTACCTAACCCTGGTCTGCTTATTAGGGCAAGCAAGGATCCTACCCTATGATTGAAATATAAACATATATATATATATATGCATATATATATATATATATATGCAAAAAAACTTTTGAGAAGATGATTCTACTCACATTGGTAAACAGAATGTACATACACTTATGGGCAACACAAAATTTCATAGACCTGAAAGATGAATAGTTCTTGTGAGAGAATTCAGCAGGTTATCACATCCAAATTCTAGCCATGGCTGAAACAAGGCAAATGAAGGCAAGCTTTCTCAAGGTGGAGCTGGATATATGTTTCTCTGGAATGGTTATAGTAAAAGAGAGTGCAGTGTCGCTAGTGTAGATTTTAGTCAACAAGTTTGTATGCTTCCCAAAAGGAGCGAACAATAGGCTCATGATGAAGTGATTGCTTATAAGAAAGTGCCATGTCACCATCATCATCATCCTCCGTATATATGTTCCCACCACTACGAAGCCTGATGAAGTCAAAGAAAAAACTTATAAAGACCTGGAGATCATCATCATTAATATGCTTAAAGGAAATACGATTGTAATTCTAGGTGACTTTAATGCCAGAGTCCATGTCAGACCTGTCAGAGAGTTCTTGGGAAGAATGGAGTCAGAAAGAACAAAGTAGCAGTCACTTAATGACTTTGTGTCTCATGATCTTCTCCTTACCAAAGCCTTCAATGAGGACAAAAAAGGCATCAAGGTCAGCTACTGGACTGATGGTAAATTATTTAACTTCCAAAGGCTACAAACCAAGATTAAAGTGGAGGGAAAGTTGGTGTAAGGTTTTTTTGTTCACAGATTACTATGCACTTAATGCAGCCTCTGAGGCTGAGATGCAACAGAATATAGATGATTCCCTGCTGCTTGTGCTAATTTTGGCTTCGATTATTACCAAGAAAATTACCAAGATAAAAACCAAGAGGTTCCCCCACAGCCAGTACTGTTCCATTCATATACAGAACCATCATACTATAGTGCTGTGGATGTTACTTATCTTGGCATTATATTTTCCAGGGAAGATAAGGTTGACACACATATTACCAGAGCTAATTGTGTTTGGGAGGCTCTGAAGGAAAAGGTGGGAGAGAAGAGGTATCAGTCTGCCCTCTAAATTGAAGTCTACAGGGCCATTGTTCTGACTTTACTGTTCTATTCCTGTAAAACCGGGACAGTCTACCAGTATCATGCGAGAAAATAGAATTGCTTCCATTCAAACTGTCTTAAGAAGATTCTGATGATCTCCTGTTTGTACCAGACACTTAAGGTCCTTTCTCAAGTTCAAGCACTCAGACTCTACTGTAGAAATTCCAACTCTGATGGGCTGATCATATTGTTCAAATGCCAAATGGGCATTTGCCTAAAAGACTCTTTTAGGTAGAACTCACACAAGGAAAATACTCACATGGAAGTCAGAAGAAGCAATACAAAGACACTCTCAAGTTCTCTCTAAAGAATTCTGAAATCATTTGTGAGACATGGGAAACACTGGCACTGTGATGGTGTGATCACTGTGCATGGTGTGCCTGCATCAAAGAAGGTGCTTTATGAGCAAAGCAGAATTGCTCAAAAGAAATGCAATAATTTTTAGGCTCTTTATTGATGTTTGCTTGCATTGTGTTTTCCTTCTCAGATTTTTTTTTTCTTATAGATCTGGTTTTTCTTGTACAGCAAGATAACTGTATAAATATGTATACACATATTCTATTTGTCAAATATTTTAACATAATTAATATGTAGTAGATTTCCTGCCATGTAGGGGAGAGGGTGGGAGATAGGAGGGAAAATTTGTAACAGAAAGCTTTGCAAGGGTCAATGAGGAAAAATTACCCATGCATATGTTTTGCAAACAAAAAGCTTTAAGAAAAAAAAGAAATGCAAGATGTCTACAAATTTAAACTCTCTGTCTTAGCCTCTGGATGCATCTTCTACTCCATCTCTGCCACTGAATAAGATACTAGACCTCCTAAACTAACTAAACTAACCTTGACTCCTAAACTACTTCTAACTCCATTCCTAACATTACCTTAAAACTCCAAGTCAAACATTAGTCCTAATCCCAATTCTAACTCTACTATGCCTCCCAAGAAGCATTCTGATAACAAGCCTTAATTGCTGTTTCTGACTCCTACTCCACCTCCAACTCTAAGTCAGTTTCTCAGGTTCCTGTATGTACTCTTGGCCTAATATTAGCCATACTAGCATCACTGCAGGCTCAAAAGGAATTCAAAGACAGTTAATGGAGGACTTTTTTTTTTTACTTTTCTTCTACAATAAGCTAGGATGAGGGATGAGGTAGGGCATGGCATGGGGTTCAAGATGGATCTTCTGGTTGTGGGGGACAGGAGCAAAGAAGCAGGCTTAGGGATATGAAGATATTGGAGAGACAGAGACAGAGACAGAAATGGAAGGGGATGAAGATAGAGAAACAGGTAGACTGAAAGCCTTTGGATGGGAAGCTGGGTGGAAATCTATAGATAGTCTGTCTCACAGACTGACAGAGTTGGGTATAAAATATAACTTCAGTGGATAGAGTAGCAGCCAAGGAACAACAAGTGTGGAAAGGACTTGCTGTCCCATGAGGTCCTAAAGTCAAATCACTAAGGACTGGACTTTACTTGCAACCTTAGGGTGTTTTTAAAAATTATTATTTATTTATTTTTAACATTCTTTTCAAATTTTGAGTTCCAAATTCTTTCTCCCATCTTCCCCTATCTGCTCAAAAAGGTAAACAATATATTTACACATATGAAATCATATAAAACATTTCTATAATAGACACATTTCCAAAAAGAAGCAAGAACCTCATTTTTCACTTGAGTTCATCAGTTCCCTCTCTGAAGGCAAATAGCATTTTTTTCTTCATGAGACCTTTGGACCAAGAGATCATTCTCACTTCACTTTGCATCACTTTATATAGGTCTTATCATATTTTGCTGAAACCACCCCTCCCATCATTTCTTATAGCACAATAGTACTCCATTACAATCATATGCCACAACTTGTTTTAGTCATTCCCCAATTGAAGAGCATCCCTTCAATTTCCAATTCCCTGCCACCACAAAAACAGCTGCCATATTTTTGTACATACAGGTCCTTTTCCTTTAATCTCTTTATGATACAAACCTAGTAGTGGTATGTCTGGGTCAAAGGATATAAAGCCATTTATTGAGCTTTGAGCATGGTTTAAACTGTTTTCCAGAACAGTTGGACCAGTTCACTATTCCACCAACAATTCATTAGGTTACCTATTTTCTCCTCATTCCCCACCTGTATTTGACATTTCAAATAAGCATGAGATATTACCTCAGAGTTCTTTTTAAAATTACATTTCTCTAATAAATAGTGATTTGGAGCAATTTCCCATGACTATAGATAGCTTAGATTTCTTCTAAAAATTGCCTGTTTACATTCTTTGGTCATTTTTCAATTAGAGAATGGTTCTTTGTTTTATAATTTGACTCAGTTCTATACTCAGTACATATTCGGGAAATGAAACCTTTATCAGAGAAACTTGCTGTAAACATTTTTGATATTACTTCAGTCTCTATGGTACCTTTCAGCAAAGTGTAGTTTCCCTGATTCTTTTAATTGTCTGTTTTTTTTTTTTTTTTTGCTTTTGTTTTGTCTGAGATCATAAATGCAACTTTCCCTTTTTACTTCAGATGGAGCATATTAGATTCTGCTCCAGATCTTTATTTTAATTCTGTGTGTCTTTCTGTTCTGGTGTATCTCTGTTGGATTCTGGTTTCTAATCTATTCTGCTATCCACTTCTATTTCATGGGTGAGCTCATCCAATTCATAGCCGGAGTTATGATTACCATGTATTTCCTTCTATCCTGTCTTCTTCTGCTACCTCTTTTTCTCTCTGTTTTTATCTTGTCTCACTTTCAAAAGTCTACATTGCTGCTAAACAGTCTTTATAATCCACTCTCCCTTTTCCTATCCTCCTCTACTTCCAGTAACCTCTTCATCTTCTATTTCCCTATTGGGTAAGTTAGATTTCTATGCCTAATGAGTGTGTATATATAGTCTCCCCTCATTGAATCAATTCCGATGAGAATTAGGTTCAAGCATCGTTCAGTCCAACCTCCATTTTCCTCTCTATTGTAAAAATTCTTCCTTGTGTACATCTTTCATATAAGAAAACTTCCTCCATTCTACCTCTCCCTTCCTCCTTTTACCAGTGCATCGCTCTTTCTCACTCTTCACTTTTTGGAGTTCATTCCAACATAATCATCTCACATCTAAGCCCTCTTTTTTTCTAAACTCTTTTTAACTGGGAATTACATGTATCATCTTTCCATATAGAACTGGAAATAATTTAACCATATTAAAGTTCCTTATGATTTCACTTTCAAGGTTACCTTGTTATTCTTCTCTTGAGTCTTGTGTCTATTTGAATGCCAAATTTTCTATTCAGTTCTGGTCTTTTCATCAAGAATGCTTGAAAATTCTCTATTTCTTTAAATACCTATTTTCCTCCCTGAAGGATTAGACTATTAGGTGATTCTTGGTTGTAATCCTAGCTCCTTTGCCCTCTGGAATATCATATTCCAAGCCTTTCTTTTCTTTAACATGGAAGCTGCTAAATTTTGTATGATCCTGAGGCTCCACAATATTTGAATGGTTTCTGGAAGTTTTGAGCTCTGAAAGTCTGCTACTTAGCAAATAGCAATAGCAATACAATATTGTTATACAATATGAGTAGTTACTTGGGAATTTCTTTCAGGATATGATGAGATTTATTTCGATTTCTATTTTATCCTCTGTATCTAAGGTATTGGGGTCATTTTCTTTGATAACTTTTTGAAATATGTCATCTAGGCTCCTTCTTTGATAATGAACTTCAAGTAGTCAATAATTCTTAAATTATCTTTCCTGGATCCATTTTCTAGGTCAGTTGTTTTTCCAATATTTCAAATGTTCTGTTGTTTTCATCATTCTGATGATTGTTTTATTGTTTCTTGATGACTCATGGAATCATTAGATTCTATTTGCTCAATTTTAATTTTTAAGGAATTTCCTTTTTCCATTTCACCAATTTTGTTTTTTAAGAAGTTTTTTTTCAGTCAATTTTTGTACTTCCTTTTCTATTTGATCTATTCCACTTTTTAAGTATTATTTTCTTCAGTGAACTCTTTTTTGCCTCATTTACAATTAGGCCAATTCTGCTCATTAAGGTATCTTCTTCAATATTTTTTGTACTTCTTTTGCCAAGATGTATCTCTTTTCATAATTTTCTTGCATCACTCATTATTTTTCTCTGTTTCTCTAACTCTTTCAGTAATTCTTGTTGGGCTTGTTGAATCCAATTGTTCATAACTATTTTTACATTGTTTTCTTCTTCAGAGTTTATCCCTTCCACAATAGTAGTATTTTATGGCCAAGGTGTTTTTGTTATTTGCTCATTTCTTCCTGCCTATTTCTAGACTTTGAACTTCATATTAAAGTTGGTCTCTGCTCACCTGGCAATGTGGAGGCACCATTCAAAACCTCAGGCTTATTCATATTGCTTTCTTCAAAGCTAGTTTGGGAGTCTGCAAATTTTTGGTGCTTCCAAGGTAGTATAATCTTGGGAAAGGTATGTGTTCTGATGTTTACCCAGGAAGAGCCTTTAGTCCCCTGCACACATAAGTGCTTCCTCTTTGCCTTAAAACTGAGACTAGGCAAAGGATATGAACAGAATTTTCAGACAAAGAAATTTTTATTAAAGCTTTTTATTTGCAAAACATATGTATGAGTAATTCTTCAACACTGACCCTTACAAAGCTTTCTGTTACAAATTTTCCCCCCTAGTTCCCACCTCTCCTCTAGATGGCAGGAAGTTCACTACATGTTAGTTATGTTAAAATACTTGACAAATCGAATACATGCATACATATTTCCACCCTTATCTTGTTGTGCAAGAAAAATCGTATCTACAAGAAAAAAAATCTGAGAAAGGAAACCCAATGCAAGCGAATATCAGTAGAGAGCATGAAAATGTTATGTTGTGGTCCACATTTCATATCCCTCTCTCTGGGTGTATATGGCTTTCTTAACTGAACAATTGGAACTGATTTGAAACATTTCATTGTTGAAGAGAGCCATGTCTATCAGAATTGATCATCATATAGTCTTGTTGTTGCCATGTATAATGATCTCCTGGTTCTGCTGATTTCCCTCAGCATGAGTTCATGCAAGTCTCTCTAGGCCTCTCTGAAATCATCCTGCTGGTCGTTTCTTATAGAACAATAATATTCCATAACATTCATATGCCATAATTTGTTCAGCCATTCTCCAATTGATGGGTATCCATTCAGTTTCCAGTTTCTAGCCACTACAAAAAGGACTGCCACAAACATTCTTGCACATGTGGGTCCCTTTCCCTCCTTCAAGATCTCTTTGGGATATAAGCCCAATAGAAACACTGCTGGGTCAAAGGGTATGCACAGTTTGATAACTTTTTGAGCATAGTTCCAAATTGCTCAAAGAAATTAAAGCCATTTCTAGTCATATGAAAAAATGCTCTAAATCATCATTTGATTAGAGAAATGCAAATTAAGACAATTCTGAGGTACCACTACACATTTTCCAGATTGGCTAAGATGACAGGAAAAGATAATAATAAATGTTGGAGGGAATTTGAGAAAACTGGGACAGTAATACATTATTGGTGGAGTTGTGAACTGATTCAACCATTCTAAAGAACAATTTGGAACTATGTTCAAAGGACTATCAAACTATATACACCCTTTGATCCATCAGTGTTTCTACTGGGCCTGTATCCTAAATAGATCATTAAAAAGGGAAAAGCACCCATATCTGCAAAAAATGTTTGTAGTAGTCCTCTTTGTAGTGGCAAAGAACTGGAAACTGAGTGGATGCCCATCAATTGGGGAATGGCTGAATAAGTTATGGTATATGAATGTAACAAATTATTAGTGTTCTACAAGAAATAACCAGCTGGATGATTTCAGAAGGCCTAAAGAGACTTATATGAATTAATGCTAAGTGAAATCAGAAGAACCAAGAGAACATTGCACACAACAACAAGATATAATGATAGTCTTGACTCTTTTCAAAAGTGAGATGATTCAGGCCAATTCCAATAGTCTTGTGATGGAGAGAGCCATTTGCATCCAGAGAAAGGATTTTGGGGACTGAATGTGGTATCACCACATAGTATTTTCACTATTTGTTGTTATTTGCTTGGTTTTTTTTCTTATTTTTTTCCCTTTTGATCTGATTTTTCTTGTGCAGCATAATAAATGTGAAAATATGTTTAGAAGAATTGTACATGTTTAACCTATATTAGATTATGGGGAGGGAGAAAAATTTGGAACACAAAGTTTTGCAAGGGTGAATGTTGAAAACTATCTTTGCATGTATTTTGAAAAATAAAAGGATTTTATTAAAAAAAAATAATTGAGACCAGGGCTACTGCTCTTCTGTGACTGTCCCAAAGTGCTCATCTCTGCCCTAGAACTGCATATGGACAATAGAGTTGCCAATCAGAGCCGGTTGTACCCAATACTGCAAATGATCCCTGTTTCTGGTCTGTTATCTGACTCCCTTACCATCTCTGGGCTGAGACCTCCTGCTGTAGCTGTCCCCCACCTTAACCCCCATTACATATACTCTAAACAAGCCTTCTCTTTAGTATCAAAGAAGTCTACTACTAACTTCCTAAATTCTGTTAAACTAGAAAAAAATGGCTCATTTTTGATCTTTTGTTGGTTCTGCTGCTCCACAATTTCATTTGAGGTATTATTTTAAATTTCTTTGGAGGGAAATGTTGAGAGTTGAGCTGAGTTGCTGCCTCTAATTTGCAATCTTGGCTCCCAGGCTTGAACATTCAGTATTGGATTGTGAGTTGTTGAACTTCTCAGAGAACAAAGCTCTCTGGAGGAAATTATTTTTCTTGCATTTTTTCTCAGTTGTCATTATTTCTAATAAACTTATTCTTTGCCTAGTATCTTATTAGTCTAGGGTGGTATGTATTATACTAGATTACTAGAGATGATGATATACTAAATAGCCACCTCTTTGCAAAAGTATGAGATCCATCACTTTTTTTCCAAAAAAAAGTTTCATGTTATATTATTAACTTACCTAAAAGTCAACACTCCTCTCATCCATAGTTTCAATTACTAGTTATAAATTGAAGTTTTTGTTTTACCTTTTAAACAAATACTGGTTCATATAATAAGCAAATACCTCTTAGTTCCTATTCTCTTCCTTTAGTTGTTCAATTGCAACCTATTGTGACCTTGTTTTGATGCTTTCTTGGCAAAAATCCTGGAGTGGTTTGCCATTTCCTTCTCCAGCTCACTTTACAGATAAGGAAACTGAGGCAAGTAGGGTTAAATGACTTGCAGAGGGCCATACAGCTAGGAATCGTCTGAGGCTAGATTTGAACTCAGTAAGATTAGACTTTCTTACTCTGGGCCTGCCCAGATCAGTCTCTACCTGACCTGATTCATTAAATCACTTACACAAAATAAGATTTCCTTATGAATTTTAAAATAAGAACCTCTAAAATTTCCACTGCAAAGAAAACTAGAAATGTTTTTTTCTTCCTACAATAAATATAAACTCTATAATGTCCAACAAACTGCCAGAACTCCTGGCAGAAAGCATCTGGGAAATCATACAAATTCCATCGACAAATCAGTAATATAAACACGGGCAAATCTAGTCTCTGTTCAAGCATCTTCCACATTGGGATTAACCAAGGCTTTTATAGGTCATTTATCTGGATGTTTTTGTCAGATTCCAATTTGGACTTAACTTTTGCTTCACTAAAACTTCCTCCCCTTCAATCAAGTAAATTATTCCCTCCCCCCTTTCTCAAGTCATTTCCCCTTCAGAATGGGGAAGGGGTGAACAACCAGGTGTTGTGAAGTCAAGAAGGTCCCTGAAACATGGTAAAAGGATTTCGAATTTTCAAGGTTCAGCAAAGCACATCACATGCCTGCTGCTCCTCTCCAGACATATAAAGGGTAGAGCTAGTAAAGGATTGTTCCTGTGTCTATGTAGAGAGTAGAAAACGGCTCTACACAGAAAAAAGCAGGGACCCATGAGGAGCAAAGATAAGAAGTAAACAGGGTCCAAGGAACCTGTGTTCTGTTCCAGCACCTGTTCTGCCACAAGACTAGCAGTTTGAAAGCCAAGTCACTTCTTTCCTCTGTGCTTGGATGAGACGACCAATTTGATCTTTTCCTGCTCCATCACTAAATTATTTAGGTCTGATCTAGAAATTATGATTTATTATCAATAAATGTTTGATTTGCATACCTGCTTTCCATACCTTTTTATATACCCGGTTTTATATGTTTAATATATCCGGAGTCTAGTAAAAATTTATTGGAAAAAAAAAAGTTTTAAGAAGCCCTGAATGAGATTTTTAGAACTACACTGAAGCCGGGTCTCTCTTGGACCTCCCTACTCCAAGCCGTTAGGGGAAAAATAAAACAGAACAAACCAAACCACAAACACAGGGTGTAAACAAAAGGCTACTGGATATCTTCCAGCCCAATAATATCCAGGCTAGTGCTCATATCTCGGCTCCCTATCTCACTTCTTTACCCTCGGTCCCTATCCCCTAGCAGACACACAATTAACAATAATAATAGGAAGACGTGGATTGTGGATTGGACCAAAGTAAGTTAAAGCAGTTAGATCCAGGCCCGGGTGTGGCACTGGAAGGAGACGGGGAGTCTGAAGTCCTAATTCTTGGGGGGTGAAAACTAATCTCCAAAGTCTGATCCGGGAGGACAGGTAAGGGCTGCTTGCCCAACTAACTCCTTCCTCCTGGGGGCTGGAAAGAACCAGCCTAGGGTTAAGAGTAGGCGAGGAGAAAGCACCAGGTGAAGACTGATCTAGAAATTAAAAAAATAAATTAAAAAAAAAAAAAGCTCCTGGCGGGGAGAGGGAGAAGGAGGAGGAAGAGGAATAGCAGCAGAAGGCGGCGGCATAACCCACCTCTGCCCAGGACCTCGCCCTCACATCACCTTGCACTGACCTAGCACAGCTGCAGCAGGGATGGAAAGGGGGGAGGGGCGGGGGCGAAGGGGAGGGAGAGAGGCAGGGCTCTGGCTCAGGCGGGAGTTGGAAGGAGGGAAGCAGAGTGATTTGTGTGTCGGGCTCTGATTCGTTGAGGGATTCACGCAAGAAGGAGTGGGAGGGAGCAGCGCCAGACGCGCAGGCGCACGCGGTGACGTGTGGAAGGGGGTGCGGCCAACTCCGGGCTGGAGGCAGCAGTGTCTTCTGGCGCGCGTGGAGTACGCACGTATCTTCGGTACGGGCTCCAGGGTAGCGGCAGTCAAAGCTGCTCTCTCTCTCTCCTGTTCCTTCTCTTCTTTCTTCTCCTCCCTAGGGCGGGCAAGCGAACGATCCAGCCGTGCGGATTCCCTTCCTCCTCTCTCTCTTCCTTCTGCTGACCCAGCCCTCCCTCTCCCATCGCTGCCTCCTTCGCCTCGAGGCGCTTTCCGTTGGGGCCGCTTCCCACTCGCTTCCTCCTGATCCCCCCAGAAGCTCCAGCGATGACTTTTTTCGTCGTTTCCCAGAGGAACCAGGTAACGTCCGCGGGCGGGGTGGGATGGAGAGCGGGGAGAAGGGAGCTTGTGCTGCCATCCAGATATAGGGCCGGAGAGGGAATGGCTCAAGGGATGCGGAGTCCGGCCCCGCCTGCCTGGTGTGTGCAGGCACAAGGCAGAGTGTCGGGGATCGGTAACGCCTGCGGTGAGCAGTCCGGGAGAGGCTGGGTCCCGCGCGCTTTTGGCGGGGCTGCCCCGGATGCTAGCAAACGAGGAGGGGGCGGGACACATGTGTTGTCTGTCTTCCCCGAAAAAGGGGGAGGTTTATTGGTGTAGGGCTGGAAGGATGGGAAGGCCACCTCGTTTACGAGGCAGGAAACGGAGGCACGAGGTAGTGATTTCCCCCTCCCCGATCTGGGAAGTGCACCTGACAATCTGTCGGAGCTGTCACCTGCGGGAGCGGCTCCTGCGGTCGCTGCTGCACGGCCTCCACCCCCCGGGGAACGAGGCGCGGGAACCTCGATCCCTGCCCCCGCAGTCTGGATCATGAGCCCCCTGTATCCCTTTTACCCATAGCGGGACCCGGGGTCGATGAGGACGCGCTCGGGATGAGCGGGACGTGGGAGAACTACCCGCACTGGGCCGGGTTTGGAAGGCGCGGAGCCGCCGGCTCCCGGGCTCCTTTGTTCCCTCCACGTTGCCCGCTCCTCTTGCCAAGCGGAGGGGAAGAGGGGGCGGGAAGAGGCAGCCATCGGATGCCCTGACGTGTCGGGACTGATTGATTGGGAGGCAGTCCAATCGCCAGCTGGGGGTGTGCCGCCGGCGGGGTGCCGAGCCTCCCTTCATGGGGCGCTGGGGCTTCGAAACCGTAGGGGACCAGCTCGTCGCCGAGAGCGGGACTTCATCTTAACATCAGGAGGTTGGTTTGGGCAGCCCCGCCCCCACCCCCCAAACTCCTGCCACCCCACAGCTCAGATGTTTAGATTCCTGCCCTGAGGGTCTTAGGAAGCAGTCCTACACCCTGGAACACTTAATAAAATCGTCACATTTTTTTACACGTGGTAGAAGCATATTTTTAAAGTCTTCCTTGGTTTATTTTATATATACTGGTACAAAAGTAATGGATGAAAGTGGATGACAAAAAAAATAAGGAACTTCTGAAAGAACAGCCTTTTCTTCAATCGGATTTCTTTGAATTATTCACTGTTTTCTAATTTGTGATCTATGGGTAAATAATAATGAAAAAAACCCAGAACACCCTGGCATCCTTTCTGCACTTTTCTCAGTAGGGGGTTGCTCATCTTAGCTAATGATTCACTATAGGAAATCCAGAAATGCTATTATCTGTAGAACAAGTACAGCGAGGACCCTGCTCTAGTTATATTTTGTTGAACTAGTCCTTTTTCTAGAGGTCCTGGGAATGAAGAAATAAGATTAATAGTTGAATTACTGTCTTATTTGGGCCATGTCTTAATTGCCTGTAGATGCAAGTGTTAGTCATTTTGGGGATTGTGAAAATTATGCTTTTGAGTAATTTGTGTTACTTTGATGATCTATTCCAGATGGTAATAATTTGGTGACTATAGGTAAACTGGATGTGAGTCAGTGACAGGGGAACAGCCCTTTAGCTGTGCTGTTCTTTTTTGTGACATCTTTTAATGATAATAAGTGTATTACTTTTTAGGTTCACTTTACCACCTTTGTCAATATAGAGTACAGCTTAAATTTTAGTTTAGTTTAGTTTTTTTTTTAATATGGTGTATTTGGTGGAGTTCTTAACTTAATAAATTTAATAGCCAGTGTATTTGGTGGAGTTCTTAATTTAATAAATTATCTTTGTGGATTTTTTTCTTCCTAATTTGAGGATGTGAATGTACTCTAAAGTGTCTGATAAAATTAAATTGTACTAACAAGTCTTAAGTGCTTTAAAATATTTGTCAGGGATTACTGATTTTCTTTGAAGTGATTATTTCTCTCAACTAGCATATATAGTTTGGCTTATTAAGAATTATTTTTTTTCATTTAAGAGGTAAATATTCACCAAATTGAAGGCGCACTTTTAAACTGCTTTCTTGTCATTTAGGTAGTATGGTACTAGTATTGAATTTTTCTTTTGGAAATTGATTTCTTGCTCCTATTAGAGAATTGATGAATTTGTCCATTGTTAAGAATTGAAGTTTTGGTTTCATAGTTGTTGGATGTCTTTAGGTTACTGAAGAAAGAGTCAAAATAATGGCCTTTGACTTTGAATGATATAGGTATAAATTGTTACCTGAAACAGACAGCTTTGACTTTCTGTGGTATATATATAAAAAAAAAAAATCAAATACTTCTCAGTTTCTCAGTTTTATCGCTAGATGATTACCTTTATGTGGGAGTTAATTTCCTTCAAGGATATTCTTATGTAATGTTGGCATTATGCTTTTTTTTTTTTTTTTTTTTTAAAGCAGAGAAAGTCCCTAGTTTTAATTCCAGGTCTTTTGAGAGTGCTTCAAGGGGAAAAGGAAGATTGTGGGAAAACCCGAAACCAGGTACAGGTTTTCTGCTGGAGAAATGAGCTGCTATTTTGGATGTTTTAAACAATTTAAAAGCCTTGTTCCTTGCTGAACCAAATCCTTAACATATAAGAATTGTAATCTCCACTTTATCCTTAGGAGAAAGATGCCTTCTCTCTAATAATTAATTCTCCTCTGAAAAGCAGTGATTACTTGCTCTGACCACACCACCCAAGGGAATACTAAGTAAATATGACTAAAACAGTTTGTTTTGACTACCAATCTCAGATCCTTGTTTCCCTCTTGTTTTATGTTCCTTTGGCCCTTTTCTCTGTTTTTTGCCCCCTCTTTCCATCTTTGTCCATAATTGATTTTTTAAACTCCCTTTAGAGTAAAGTAAATGGCTTACTCAAAGAAAAGTATAATGTATATAGTCTTTGAACTGATATGTATATCAGTGACCTTCCCTAAAAAATTATTATTATTCTGGTTTCCTTTTTTTTTCCTATTCACTGATGATTATTATAATTAATTACCTATATTTGAAATTTATCCAGTCTTTCCATTGAGTTTTATTACTTTAGTTGCATTCATTTCCATTTCAATTAAAGTTGGTTATTATAAACTACATGTTTTGGACTTGAAAAGAAAGGGGTGAGGGGCAGCTAGGTGGCGCAGTTGGGGCAGCTAGGTGGCGCAGTAGATAACCAGCCCTGAAGTCAGGAGGACCTGAGTTCAAATGTGGTCTCAGACACTTAACATTCCCTATCTGTGTGACCCTGGGCAGGTCACTTAACCCCAATTGCCTCAGCAAAAAAAAGCAAAAAAAAAAGAAAGAAAGAAAGAAAGGGGTGAGTATGAGATCTGTTTCAATCCTCTAAGTTGGGAGAAGAGTAAATAACTTAGTATTATTAATAGTTTATGAAAAGGGCAAATTGATCCATCCTTGAATTTGGGAATTTGAATTTCAGTTTATATCCTAGAATATGATAGGAATTCATTATGTACTGGGTACAGGAATGAATTCTAAACTTGTAGCTTCTGAATAGAGTTATTATACAAATTGTAGACATGCTCTCTGTGATTTTTGTGAGCTCTTGAGATATCAAGCTTTTGCCTATTAACATAATAAAAAGAACTTAGAAAACAGTAGTTAGTTCAGATACAGCTTATCTGAAGTAATATATATAGTTAGTTATGTAGAATTTTTTTAAAAAATTAACCAAAGAGGGAGCCATACATCACAAAATTAATAAAAGGCTGAAGTTTGTTTTTACCTTAATGCCGTGATAAAAGTGTAAACTACACAAGAACCAAAGTACCTATCTAATTTGCTTATGGAAGATGAAAATGAGATAAGTGTATAAAAAGCTTTTTATAAACCTTAACCAATTATATCATAGTTAAACATCAGTTACTTTTATATTTATATATGGGATCACATTGTAAAATCACTGTTATTTTAAAGGAACGTTTTACTCATAGCATGGCTAGCTTTTGGTAGACATTTTTGAGTGTGATAGCTCTGAAGAATGGCTTGTGGCCTAGCATGGCAAGTTCACTCTGCAAGCACATTCTGGGTAGCAAAAATCTTGTGATCAGAAGACAGTGATTGCATCTGAATGGCTTCAAAGTATTGAGTCATATTTCTGGATATGTTCACCTTTACTTTAAGTAATAAGTTTTCACAGTGAAAAAAATATGTGCCATGTATATTTGCTGTAAAAAATACTTTACAGAGCCACATTAAAAAAATTGGGGTTCCTTCATAATTTTCATTAATATAATTGTCTATAAAAGCTTTGATCATAGTCTAAAAATTTAGACAGTGTGCTCTTGAACCCAGCTTTGTCTTGTATTATTTAAAGGGAATTAATTTACAATCTATTACAGTTTAGAATGCTAGAATCTTAGAGGTGAATTTAGAATTTCCCCATTTCATTGTGAAATTTCCTTATATGTTGTTAGGTTTCTGAGTAAGTCTTTTAAGATGTGTACATGTCAGTATTAATCAAAAAACTTGTCTTCCTACAAGTTGTAGTAAAAAAAAAAATGTGAAATTAGGATTTTCTAGGGATCCTCTGGTTTATTCTTTTGTTGGACTATTTTTTCCCAAGTAAAATTTTCTTTCAGTAGTCATGGGATGATCTGATATTGACAAATATTTCCTTGACTTGTAAGCTCAGTTTCATATCCAAGAAAAGTTGCTAGGACAGTGAAGTTCAATTAGGGGCTTCCTTCCGAATTTCTACCAAAAGGTTGAGACATTCACTAAAATGAATGTTTACATAGTCTGAAAATTTTATGCAATGTGCAGACAGTACTTTTGTGGAAAAACAAAAAAACTAAATTTATTAAACCAAGAATGAACTGTATAAATTAATGAAAGATAAAATCTATTACTTGACATAGCTAAAGTGAATTTAACATTCATTTGGTTAAATTTTTTTGTGGTTATTGGTCTTAATTGCTGTAAGTTTATGGATGGCAACTGATGATAAAAACTAGCATCATTTGCTTTTTATGTGTGATACTTAAGATTATCTTGTGATTCATTTCATTAAACTGGAATAATGGCAGACAGAGCTCTGGGCACTTGTAATAAGTATAAGAAAACTACTAATGAAGTTTATAGTGCAGGTAATGTAGATAACATGTAATATACTCTTTATGGAGAAATAGTAACTTTATAATATGTTATATGTTTCTTATTTGTGTAGGAAGATGTTTGAATTTTGGTGAAAATTATAAGAAATAATCATCATTATATTGTTAAAGAAGCAAACTATTACTTATTCATATACTCAGGTTTGCATGTAGATCAATTTCTGAATCAGTAGCCAAATATTTTTTCTCTAGCTCCCAATTAAAGAAATTCAGTAATAACTTACATAAAGCCTTATTGATTAGAAAGTCTTGCTGACCTGAAATCTGCTTTTCTATAACTTTTAGGTATTGTTCCTAGTTTTCTCCTGTGAAGACAAGCATGATAAATGTGTTTGTCACGGTGACTCTTTGATGTCTTCCTTTGCTCTTTTCTAAATTCCTTCATTTGGCATAGCCACACAGTTTTAGGTGTGCTTCATATGTGTTGATTTCTCTTGTAAGTGACAAGATGAGAAATTAGTCTATTTGAATAATGTTTCATATACAATCCTTTTAACTATTTTCATGTTGTCTGCTTGTGGTACATGAAAAGCCTTTAGAAAATTTCAGACCTTTCTGCACATCCCAGAGGCATCTGCACTCTCTATTAAATGTTGTTCTTCCTCAGAATTCAGAGTCACTTTCAAAAAAAAATAATCTAGAGAATGAGGGGGCTGCAGACTGCCACATTTAATATCTTCACTGGAATTGTCAATTGACCTATCCATTCTGGAAATCACTTTAGAATTATGCTCAATAAATGACTAAAATATCCTTATTCTTTAACTCCGAGATCCCACTACAAGACATAGGATGTCGAAGACAAAAAGAGAAGTCCCATATATACCAATAGGCATAGCAGCATTTTTTGAGATAGCAAAGAAGAGAAACAAAATAGTTACTGATTGGGATAAGTTGGGGGATGGATTTATGATATTTAACAAAATAACAAGATGATAAAATGTAAATAACATACATTTTAAAACTAAGTCAATATGCAGCTCACAGAGGTTTTTATATGTTTTAGTGGCCCCCATTTCTGTTTGAATTTGATACCATTGGCCAACCATGGGGTTAAATGACTGGCCCCAAAGTCACTGCTTGCATTTATTGAAAACAAGTCTTCCTGGCTTTGAGGCCTGCTCTGTATATCACATGTTGATTGGAGAATAGCTAAACAAATTGTGGCATAAAAAACATAGTGCAATATTACTATGCCATAAGAAACGATGACTGAAAAATTCAGAGAAGCACTGGAAGATTTATGTGAACAGTGAAGAAAGAAATTCCAGAAAAACAGTATACAAAATGACTGCCACAATGTAAATGTGTTTTTTGTTTTGTTTTGTTTTTTTAAAGGAAACAAAACTTTTTACATATAACCAAGAGTGAACCCCCAGAGAAGAGAAAATGCCCCCTGCCTTTAAAATGTTGTAGAAAGGACTATGGATGTAGACATAAGCTTAAAAAAAAAATTGGTGTTGTAAAAAGAAATGACTGGCTATGTAGGGGAATTATATAATCAGAAATGAAAAAAAATTTAAAGAATATGCTCATAAATACATTTTTCCTAATTCTTAGTAGGAAAAGATATTGAAGTGAACATATTAACTATATTTAGATTTCTTTGGTTTGCATAATTCCCCAAACTCAAGGATTATTGGATCTTGAAAAGGATTATCATTTATGGAGCAAATAATTAATATAATCAGGTGGGGGAATTAGGAAGGAAATTCAGTCAGTTTATTTTTGAATTTGAGATATCATACATGTACTTAGTTTGAGATATCATAGATGTACATAGCACTTGATGCTAAATCAGTTGTTTGTTTTTTAAAGGTTGCTTATATTTTGAGATTGTAAACTCTTGGCAGAACTTTAATTCGTCTAAGAAAAAACTGTCTCTCTTACAGATTATGATGCATGATTATCACAGAAGAAATTCATGTCTATAGCTTTTAAGGACTTGATTACATCATTTTCAAGCCTGATAGTTTTGGAATCACCATTGCAGCTTTAACTACATCTGCCTTTATTCAGCCCCCCATCTTCATACAAGAAGATACAAAATCGTGTGCTGCATTTTCACACTCCAGTTCCCTTGGATTATTAACAAATCTTCTGGCATAAATTCTCACCGATATATTAGTAGGTGAGTAAAAGCTCAGTATCTGAAGAGATTTTAATTGCATAACACTGATGCTATGCTAAAATCTTTGCTAGGTAAGAATTTCTTTTAGAATTTTTGTTAAGCATTACAGCCCTTTTTAATCAAAGTCAAAAGTAAAAAGCTGTGGTACTCTTTCATATATATTCATTTCACTCCCAAATTGTTGAATATTTTTCACTGACAGCATTAGGAATATGAATTCTTTGATATCATTTAAGTTATACCAAACGTGTCAGTATTTTAAACTTCAGTGACTGAAAAATAAAAATCAGTTTTGATGTTTACTTCACTGATCCATTTTATTCTGTTTTTATAAGTAGAATTTTAGCATTCATTTTTTTTAAAAACACAGGTAGATGAAATAAAATATATATCTTTGGTAAATCAATTTTTACTTTATAAAGTAAAGATGATTTTAGATTACATAGAATGTGAAAATTTAATTTAACTTCTAAAGTTCTAGTTCTAGAGATTTATTAAATTATTAAAAAATTAGGTTGTAGTTAATGACTATAAAATAATTTTTAAGTAGCCTATATGCATGAATATAGTCATTCATTGATTCTCCCCCCCCCCCCCCAATTTGTATTGTCTCAATATTTTGAGCTAAAAGTTGATTTCTGTGTCTAGGTCATAGCCCTTCATTTGACAATGAAAAAAATCTGAGCCCCAGATTGAGGAGCAAATGACTTTGTCAAGACTATAAGGTTAAGGGGCAGCTAGGTGGTGCAGTGGATAGAGCCCCAGCCCTGAAGTCAGGAGGACCTGAGTTCAAATCTAGTCTCAGACACTTAATATTCCCTAGCTGTGTGACCCTGGGCAAGTCACTTAACCTCAATTGCCTCAGGGAAAAAAAAAAGATTATAAGGTTAAAAGTGGCAGAGCCTCTGGGTATATGACCAGATGATTTTGCTATGACATCTTAATTTAAAATGAATCTGTATCCTACCCATGAAATTATTCAGAGAGGAGGAAAGAAAGGAATAAGAATTAGAGGACAGTTCTAGTTTAGATTAGGAGGTTCTTTTTCATTGCAACTTGGGACAAATCAGTACAAGAGTTCAGAGTTTCCTCCTTAAAGAAGGGATCGTTAACAGGGATGGAAACCTGAAAGTGGTCCTCATCTCTAGTCATTTTACTTGCCAACCCTTAAGATTAAGGGATAGGGATAGATCGGTCTTCATTGGTTTGGGACATTTTATTGACCATGCTTTGCTGCATTGTTGTTTGGAATATATTTTTATATTCCATGTAATATATATGGTAATTTAAGGATATCCTACTTGGATGAAGTAGGATTTATAAAAAGGTATTAGTATTCTGTGTAACAAAATTGTTAATTTTTAAATAGTTATTTTCTAAGGAAAAAAATAACAGATATTTTCTTTCTCTCAGCCAAACCTACATTTAAAAATGATTCCCAATGGATATTTAATGTTTGAAGATGAAAATTTTATTGAGTCTTCAGTTGCCAAATTAAATGCTTTGCGAAAAAGTGGCCAATTCTGTGATGTTCGACTTCAGGTATTTAAAATTTTATTATTGGGGTGAAGTTGAGGTATAAGCAAGAGTAGGCGAAGCCAGTGGTATATGCACTAAATGGCATTAATATAGGGAACTATTCGGGAGCTGGGGATGATTGAGTTACCTAAATAGGAGGTCAGAGACTATCAAAAATGAGGTCCCTGTATCTGGCTTGGGCAATATAAGGAGATACTTCTTTTAGAAAAAATAAAGAAGACATGCATTTTTTATTGCCAAGTCACAAAAATTTCCAGACTTAATATATTTTCCATAAAAGGCATTTACAAAGTATACTTTGAGAACAGATAACTTGGGAGAAATTGAGAACTGAATATTGTGTAATGATTTGTTGGTAAGATGCTATCTAATAAATTTCTGATTGTAATTCTTTATACTCTTAAGGTCTGTGGGCATGAGATGTTGGCACACAGAGCAGTGTTGGCTTGCTGCAGTCCCTACTTATTTGAAATCTTCAATAGTGATAGCGATCCTCATGGAGTTTCTCATGTTAAATTTGACGATCTCAATCCAGAAGCAGTTGAAGTTTTGTTGAATTATGCCTACACTGCTCAGTAAGTACTTTCTATCATATAAAAGTGAGATTCCATAAAAGAATTCTGAAATTCATAATTTAAAACATGTGTTTTAGAAACCTTGATATGGGCATACTATAATGGGCCTTTGAATTTTTTTCAATAGATTGAAAGCTGATAAGGAATTAGTAAAAGATGTTTATTCTGCAGCTAAGAAACTAAAGATGGACAGAGTAAAGCAGGTACAGTCTTTATTTATATAACCAAAATTCAGTGTTGCTCTGATTTCAATCATGTGTATAACTTTGAAAATTTATTATCATGGCACAAATGAAAATTTTCACAACTAAAGGAAGTATGTATGTAGTTCCTTGGCAGAGATAATTGCTTGATAGAAATGAAAATAAATTTGGGGCTTTCTTTGTTATTTGGGAATCCATGGTTAAACCAAAAGGCTTTTAATAGGGTAGGTTCCAGATCCTACTGTTCCCGTCTCAGAGGCCCTGATAGCTTAAGGCAAAATCCTTTAGACGGCAACATTTTATCCTGCCTTTTCTGCTCTCTGGAGCTTTTATTGTTTTTCTCAAGATTTACTATTGAAAAGGGTAGGTTACAAATTCACAGAGAAGTTGTGAAATACTCCTACTTTGCATATCCTTATTTTTTTCAAAGGTTTGTGGTGACTATTTGCTATCCAGGATGGATGTTTCAAGCTGTATCTCTTACCGGAATTTTGCAAGTTGCATGGGAGACTCACGTTTGTTGAATAAAGTTGATGTTTATATCCAGGAACACCTATTACAAATTTCAGAAGAAGAGGAATTTCTTAAACTTCCACGGCTAAAAGTAAGAAGAAAAATAAAAATTATCCTGCCTGCTTCATTTTTTAAAAAAAGTTTTGTACCCTTCTTCAGGTCATTTCCAGATAAAGGTCTTTTCCCTTAGAAACAAGGAAAGCAAAACTAAATAGTAAAGCAACTGTTATAAATGTTTATGACATTCCTCATCCATAGTTCTTACCTGTCCCAATGAAAGGAGTGTGGCACATTTTTTCAGCCTGGCTTTTGGTCAAGATTATTAGTGACTAGTTTCACTTTAGTTCAGTATCCAGTTTTTTTCCCCTTTTGTTTTGTGTTTTGTTTTTAGAACTGTATTATTCCCTATCACTTGTCCCTATATAATAGAAAAATGGTACAAAAGTTGTATTTCAAAGAAGATTATAAAAATCATTTTAGTGAAAGGGTTTTATCTTAACATCTGGTTGAGTATCTTTTTTCCTGTTTTTCTCTCCTAAATTTTATGTTTTTCTTTAAAAGGAAGTGCATTTTTAATTGAATGTAGCAAAAAAGCTTTAAGTAGAATAAACATGAAAAATTGGTCTTAATGCATGAGTCTCTGTTACGAAATTATGTTAAGTGGAACCTAGATTTTTTACTGACAGACTGGGTACTAAAACATATTTTAATGATTATTTTCTCTTTCTGGAACTCTAGTTGGAGGTCATGCTTGAAGACAATGTCTGTCTACCTAGCAATGGCAAATTATATACAAAGGTAATCAACTGGGTACAGCGTAGCATCTGGGAGAATGGAGACAGTCTGGAAGAGCTGATGGAAGAGGTTAGTTTTTAAGTAAATGGGATTAAACAATTCTTTAAAGTTAAGTTGCTTTGACATGAAGGATTCCCTTTCATTTTTATTTTATAACCATGACCCTAAAGAATTTAAATTTTGCTGTAGGTACCCCTAAGCTGAGAAACAGGGGGGGTGTCCAGGTGAGCTGAATGAACTGTTCAGTCTGGTCTTCTGCTTTCTTTTTTTTTTTTTTTTTCCTTTGCTCATTATGTGCTGATAACTTTCTTTAAAGTAGCATGTAATTTGCTTTAGAAATGGGGAGGTGGTACTGAAATTTCTGTAGATTCTTAATATTTCTTTCACAGGTTTTTGCTTTAAATATGAAAAGTAGGTAAAAGCTTCTAATGGTTGTTCCTCCCCATTGATTTATCTCCCTATAGGTTTATTAACAAAACTAGGATACCCAAGACTGAAGAAACAAGAAGAAACCTCAAGTGTATTGACACGTACAGAAGCAGCAGTCCTGCCCCAGTTCTCCTAAGAAAAATCCGCTGTGGGCAGAGAGCGATGATGATTTAATGGTGTTTACTCCTTTACAGGATTCTTTTCTTTAAAGCTTTATGTCTTTCATTGGTGTTATTCATGCATACCTCTAAACTTCTCTTGGGCCACTTTTTTCTTAAGACATCCCCAACAATCCCCTAAACAAACACACACATACCCCAAAGCCTAAAATATTAATGAAGGAAACTTGGAAAATTTTTTCCTTAAGGGCACTTTGCACTTAATTGCTCAATTGTAGCATTTCCACTGAAGCTAGATAATGTGATAAAAGACATAAGCCTAAGAGACCTTTGAAAAAAACACCTTGTGTCATTTATGTTCTCAGTTGATCTTCTGCCTTGCCACTTGTTATTTGGCTGCTTTAGTAATGTATTACTGCATGCTCACATTTTTTTTTTCTGTTTTGGGGCTTGGGAATTGAATTTTTTAAAGTTCACTTTTGTTGGCATTTTTCATCCTGCCCAAGAGGAAAATATTGTTGTACATGGAAAAGAGCTTATTTTCAGGGAGTAAAACCCTAATATGTGATTGTGAATCTGTATATTATTCAAGATCTTGTATATTGTGCTTTTATGCTTTCTCTCTTAATGTTATATCAAAAATGCTAATAATTATTAGGAGTCATGAAAAATGAAGATTTCTTTCAAGGAGAACAAGCCAAGGATTCTTAAGCCAGTATTGGAAGATTTTTAAAAAAAAAAAAAACAAATTTTTTTTCTTTTTTTTTCCCCTTTTTTCTTTTTTTTTCTTTTTTCTTTTTTTTCTTTTTTCCTTTTTTTTTTCCTTTTTTTTTTTTTTTTACCACCATGACTTGTATTTTTCTTTTAATTTGTGATTTTGCCAGAGTGAGATATCAAGAGGCACACTCACTGGAGGTTCCCTTGTGGAGTCTTTGTATTCTACCTAATAGGAGAGTAGTTATGGAGACAAGAGCCACCACATGGGTATTCTGTTGCTGTTTTGCAGGTTCAAACGTTGTACTACTCAGCTGATCACAAGCTGCTTGATGGGAATCTACTAGATGGACAGGCTGAGGTGTTTGGCAGTGATGATGACCACATTCAGTTTGTGCAGGTACACATTGCAGAGTTGGAGGTAACTGCAGGTTAAAATTTGATAGTAAACTTTATAGCACACCTAAAAATTCTTTTTTTCTGGTAAAGAAAGTAAAGTAGCAGAATTTTTTATGGTGTTACAGTTAGTTTGTATTTGGCAGAAAGAAGATCTTGACATCTGTGGACATGGAAGTATGTTCATGCCTCTCCCAGGTGGTGATCAATAGCCAATTTGGGGTCCCATTTGGATTCTTCCCCCTAAATTAAGATTTGCAAATAAGACAAAGGACTTTTACAATGAAGTAATGAAAGAATAGTGACACAGTGAAAATTGGGGTTTTGTATTAGGATAAGTTAGTATATTAAAAATTAGAGAGTTGGAGACTTGAGAATATAAAGAAGTATTTTTTGTTCCTTGTAGCCAGATGATTGGTCCTGTGGACATTTAAGAAGTTTTGGACATGTTTCTTAGCATGTAGTATTTGGTCTTTTAATGTGTGAGCTTATAATGACATAGTTTGGAGGTGGATCATGTCATAAATAGCAAATTATATTGACATTGTGTAGGTACCAGAACCTTAAAGAATGATAAAACTTTTTTTTTTTGCATACTAAGAAGTAATTCTCTAAATCAATGAATGTGGAGAAACTTGATTATTAATTCCAATGTGCCTCTTGCTTCATATTGTTTACAAGTTCATTGCTTTTACAAATTATTCCCAGTCTCTTTATTTTCTATTGCTTTTTTTTTTGAACATATGAACTTTACTCCAAATATTAATTAAGATACTCAACCTAAATGAGCAAAATTACATTTGGATGATTTGAGATGATGATAACAAATATTAAAGATAGGATTCATTTTTGACTGTGCATAATCATCTTTATTGAAAAACCCATTAATTTTTTCAGAATGTTAAATTAACTCTATACTCTGACCATAATAAAAATAAAGGCTAGTTGAAGTAAAAATTATTACTTTAGAGGTACTTAAACCAGCACTGTGGATTTGTAGCAATTCAGACTTCATATGTCCCTCAATTGAATCATGTTTTCATGTAACTATAATTCCTGATATGGCTTCTATAATTGATGAGACTTATGGGAAATCTTGAATAATACTCTCTAGTGTTAACTTGTAAGTTCATAGCTGCTAGAAGATGGGTTTATTATTATTTGCCTCTGACTGTATATAGCTGCAGTGATACTTGGGATCACTGATTTAGAGCTAGAAGAAACTTCTATTCCTCATTTAAGAGATGATAAAAGGTCAAAAGAAATCACTTGCTCAAGTTCACACAGGTAGCAATGTCAGAGCTAGAAGTTGAACACAAGTCCTCTTATTAAATTCTTTGCATTGAAAATCTGTTAATTCTACCTGGCATTGTGCCTTAGAAGCACTGTATATATAGTATAAGTTTCTCACTCATTTAATGGAAACATTAATTGTCTTCTAACACATCTGTAAAATAAATTCTGTGAGCCCATGATGTACGCCAAATGTATTTTCTATTCCCTTTTACCTTTGAGATTTTCATGCTTTAAACATAAAAAGTTGTCAGAATATTTCCTTGTTTCCTTGTTTGAATTAAGTATATTCTTACTTATAGCTATTGGAGGTTGTTTTTTGACTTGTTTTAAGATGTAGTAGTTATTTTATGAAGTGAACACTTAACATAGGTATGCAAGTAAAATTGTCAATGGTTAGAAAGTGGATTTGTTTTAAATTTAGGTGTGCTATAAATGAAATGCACAGGTCATGGATTTTAGAAGCATGTGTTTTCCTTCATAATGGCTCAGAGGCACAGAGGCAGTTCACTGTGTGGTCTTTGGCTAGGTTTCTGTAGCTCCCTTTTGATTTTGCAGAAAAAGCCACCACGTGAGAATGGCCACAAGCAGATAAGTAGCAGTTCAACTGGATGTGTCTCTTCTCCAAATGCTACGGTACCAAGTCCTAAGCATGAATGGAAAATTGTTGCTTCAGAAAAGACTTCAAGTAAGTGTATAAAAATTGACAAATTGCCCTATTGAGTACCAAAATTTTCTTATCAATTTGAAGGGAAGAAAAAACTTACCTCCAAATTAATTGTTAATATTTTGTGTATTTTAAAACATTTTAACATACCTATTACTTTAATAGTATGTATAAATAATGAATTTCAAAACTGAAATTGTACAAGTAAATGAGTTTTTTAAAATGAATTTTTAAAGGGTTTTTATTGTCAGAATTCCTCCCATTATCCATCCCTCCTAAGAAAGCCATTCCACATAATATATTTTTTTTTCCTAAAGAAGAAAAAAAAAGAGAATGTGAAAACAAGCAAAAATGATACATATTTTTAAAAGTCTGAAAATCTATGTTCCATACTAGTAGACTCCCCACCTTTCTGCAAAGGCATGGAATAGGGGGTACCATCTCACCTGTTTGGGGACATCATCATGTTTGTTGAGTTTTAGAGTTTTTAATGCCAAATTCTTTTGCTTGCAGATAATACTTACTTGTGTCTTGCTGTGCTGGATGGTGTATTCTGTGTTATTTTCCTTCATGGACGTAACAGTCCACAGAGTTCACCAACAAGTACTCCACGACTGATTAAAAGTTTAAGTTTTGAGTTGCAACCAGATGGCCCAGTAGAAAAGCCCATGTCTCCTATGCACTATGCTCGATCTGGTCTAGGAACTGCTGAATTGAATGGCAAACTGATAGCTGCAGGTAAGTTTTTTTACCCAGAAACATTTTACATGTAGAAGCCTAGTGAAGTTTATGATATTAGGATATTTGGCATATTGCCAGTGAAAGCTGAATCCTGTTTTTGTGACGAATGTTTACTGTTTCCTCATGGTTTTATTCTGAATAATGCCCATTTTTGCCTGTGGAAGGAAACTATTGGTAAATGTTCTTGTCTTATGTCCAATAGTCATAAGTTGAGACTTTGATTTAAAAAACAGTCCAACGAGTGTGGGAATATAAATGAGTAGTAGCTTTCTTTCTTATTCTAATTTTCAATCCAGGAATAAACAGTAGACTTATTTAAGAATTAAATTTACTTAAGTTCTATAGCAGACATGTAGTTAAGGCTTTAAAAGTAAATGCATTCTGTTATGTGTATATACTCCAAGAAACATTTGAAGGAATTCTGAGCTCAGAAATATATTGCATTGGTTTACTACTTTGATCGTAAATATTTTATCATCCTTTCAGGTGGCTACAACAGAGAGGAATGTCTTCGCACAGTTGAATGCTATGATCCACATACAGATCATTGGTCCTTCTTGGCTCCCATGAGAACACCAAGAGCCCGGTTTCAAATGGCAGTATTAATGGTAATTGAGTTGATACCACAATATATAGTAGAGACCATTGTTTTTTTAGTCTTTCCTTGTGACTTGAGAATTGATTGAAATTTGGTAGTCTTTAGTTAGTTGAAATTTTAAACAGATGAGACTGAAATAATTTGCTTGTTTCCTAGGGCCAGCTCTATGTGGTTGGCGGTTCAAATGGCCACTCTGATGACCTGAGTTGTGGAGAGATGTATGATCCAAATATAGATGACTGGATTCAAGTTCCTGAATTGAGAACCAACCGTTGTAATGCAGGTACATTTTTTTTTTTTTGGTCAGGTTTTAAAGATTTTAGATAATTGAAATTTTAAAATAGTATATAATTGTTTTTTTCCTGACTCTCCCAAAAATTGAAATACAGGGGTCTGTGCCTTGAATGGAAAACTATACATCCTTGGTGGCTCTGATCCATATGGTCAGAAAGGATTGAAAAATTGTGATGTATTTGATACTGTAACAAAGTCATGGACTAGCTGTGCTCCCCTTAACATTCGTAAGTTGGCGGTTTTCATAATTTTTTTAAGGCAGATTTACTTGGGTTCCTTTGAAATAAATAAATCCCTTGGGAATTTGAGTAATAAGATGATAACACTAATTTAATTTGCCTTTATAGGTAGACACCAATCGGCAGTATGTGAGCTTAGTGGTTATTTATACATAATTGGAGGAGCTGAATCTTGGAATTGCTTGAATACAGTAGAGCGCTACAACCCAGAGAATAACACCTGGACACTTATTGCATCTATGAATGTGGCTAGACGTGGAGCTGGAGTAGCTGTTCATAATGGTGAGCATTTTCCTTTCTACCAAGATGTCAGTGATCATAGCTGAATAACAATGAAATTAGTGTTGCCATAGCCTATTTTAGAGGAAGTAAAAACTTTGCTATCTCTGACTACATGTTGTAAGGGAGATTCCTTTTGTTTGTGGGTTGGATGCTGGATTCCTTCTATTTCTCAGTGGTTAATATACATGTGAGTAAACTTGGTAGCTTCTAAAAGTTCCATAGATCCAAATAATTTTTATAATTCAAATTTAGAAACAAAAGAATACTCCAGAAATTCTAAAATATTCTATATTTAAAATGTTACTTTTAGGCGTTTTGGGGGGTTTTTGTTTGCTTGTTTGTTTGTTGTGCTATTTCCATATCTTCCACTATTATATACTTAAAAATAACTAAATTTCAATATGAGGAGGATAGAAAAAGAGCCATTAATTTGATTAGTTCTTTGTTAAAGGAGAAATTTTCTTATGCACAAAACATATGCATGGGTAATTTTTCAACAGAGACCCCTGCAAAACCTTCTGTTCCAAATTTTCCCCTCCTTCCCCCTACCCCCTTCCCTAGATGGCACGTAGTCCAATACGTGTTAAATGTTAAATCCAATATATGTTACATAGCTGTACAGTTATCTTGCGACTCAAGAAAAATTGGATCCAGAAAGAAAAAAATTGAGAAAGAAAACAAAATGCAAGCAAACAACAGAGAGAGTTAAAATGCTATGTTGTGGTCCATACTCAGATCCCACAATCCTCTCCCTGGGTGTATATGGCTTTCTTCATCACTGAACAATTGGAACTGATTTGAATCATCTTATTGTTGAGGAGAGCCACATTCATCAGAATTGATCATTGTATAGTCTTGTTGTTGCCCTATACAATGATGTCCTGGTTTTACTCATTTCACTCAGCATCAGTTCATGTAGGTCTCTCCAGGCCTTTCTGAAATCACCCTGCTGGTCGTTTCTTACAGAACAATAATATTCCATAACATTCATATACCATAATTTGTCCAGCCATCTCCAGTTGATGGGCATCTATTCAGTTTCCATTTTCTTGCCACTACAAGAAGGGCTGCCACAAACATTCTTGCGCATGTGGGTCCCTTTCCCTCCTCTAAGATCTCTTTGGGATATAGGCCCAATAGAAACACTGCTGGGTGAAAGGGTATGCAGTTGGATAACTTTTTGAGCATAGTTTCAAATTGCTCAAGAAGAAATTTTCTTCTAAAAAAAATCTTAATCCTTTCTCAGTTTGAAATAACATTTAGTAATTTCATAATTGTTGCGATTTTAAAATGGCATATGAACACATGAATAAAATGAGGAAAAGGAGCAAAATGATAATTTCAGATGAGGCAGTAATATATCAATACTGTCAAGAGGCACAAAATGAGAAATAATATACTGATATTGAAAAATTGTTATCGTGTGTGTGTGTGTGTGTGTGTGTGTGTGTGTGTGTATGTATGTATGTATAATGGTAATGTCGTAAAAGTAGGAAAGTAAGAAGATAAACAATAAAGTGCTGGAAAACCTAAATGACTTTTACCTTGTGAATGGGAATTTTAAAGAATACACATATTTCAGCCTTTTTTTTTTTTAAGAGAATTTAAAAAAACACAGATCCTTTAGATACAATAGAGAATTTATCATTATTAATATATAATCACCAAAAAGCTTTGATAATCTCTAGTTTTGAATAGAGATTAGATTGTAACAGATGAGTTTGTGAGACAATTTATAGCATGAATAATGCAGTCCAAGAAAGTTTATAACCTAATTTTATGTATGTAAGTAATGTGAATCATAAGAATCTTTTTGTCAAAAGTTAAAGGGAAAATGAGAACTTCCTTATTCTATATTTGAATTACTTATTTTTTTTGATGTATTAGTTGCTTGTGAATAGAGTACAAGAACTGGATTAGATTTGGGGGGCAGAGGGAAGGGAGATGGTAGGTAGGGAGGTTAACTCTTTAGATAGATTGCAGGCCCATTGCAGTTTTATGTATCACTAACAAAAAACTTTTTGGGATTTGTATTGATAAAATTTACTTTTAAAAGTTCTATTATTTAGAATGTCAACACCCAACATAATCTAGGCAGTAATCTAGGAGTTAATGTGCCTAGTCTCAATGGTAAGGAGAATTTTATGAAATCGTAATGACATAGGTTAATGTCTTAAGTATCCAGTAATTGTCTGTGGTCTTTCTATGTGACCTACGACCTATAAATTAAAGCTGTTTTCCCTCCTATTCGGTTTCTGCATATAATTTGACTTACTTGAGACCAAAAAGGCCCTCCCTCTTAACATTTTCTCAGGAATTTTTGGTTCTTTGGAGTCTTGATCTCATTGTCTTCCTTTCTAAAATGCAGAGATTAGAATTGAATTTATCATTTTAATTACAGCAAAGAAGAATCACTTCCAAATAGTTATGCCATAACTTTAAAATAGTAATGCATTTGAATCACTAAGATTTTGGCTTCCCTTCAGATTTTGGTTCATTGTGTCTCTGCTATGGGTATTTTATACAGCAGTCCTTTGTATTTGCCCCTATTGATAGACTTATTGGCATTTCTCTTTTAGGAAAACTATTTGTTGGTGGAGGCTTTGATGGTTCTCATGCTGTCAGTTGCGTAGAGATGTATGATCCAGCTAGAAATGAATGGAAGATGATGGGAAACATGACTTCACCAAGGAGCAACGCTGGCATTGTAGCTGTGGGGAACACCATTTATGCAGTGGGAGGATTTGATGGCAATGAATTCCTGAATACTGTGGAAGTCTATAACCCTGAGTCAAATGAATGGAGCCCTTATACAAGGCTTTTCCAATTTTAACATTTTAAGGCCCTTTCCAAACTAACAGGCTTAGTGATGTAATTGTGTTTAGTAGAGGTACAGTTGTGAATAGGGTGGGATTGGGGGTGGGGGAGGGTATATAGAAGTTGCTAACAGCAACACAAAGCTTTTGCATATTGCATACTATAATATGTGCTGTACATAATTTTTTTGTGTTTATTTTAAAAGAATGCCAACATGAAGGTTTGTTTTGTGTATTTTTAGAATTTTTTGGGGGGTTGGTTTTATCTTTTTGAAAGTTGACATTGTAAAAAAAAAAATAAACTTAAGAATTGATTGGGCATATCATTTCAAGAGTTTCCCTCTTCTCCACATTTGTTTTGCCAATTTGCACATGAAATGACTTTCTCCTTTGAATGTGTTTTATGGGGCAAGAGGGAAAGAGGTATTGGGATGTCGGCAAATTTTTTTTTCCCCAGGCCCCTTTCCAATAACAATATTAACAAAAAAATTTTTATTTAAATATATTATAATGCTATTTTTTTTTAAATAAGAAAGCTGACATGCCTAACAAGATTTAATCTTTTATGATTGCCTTTTTATAAAAAACTTTTTATATTCTCAGCAGAGTACTTTTATCTGTTGATATGAAAAGTGGCAGATTCAAATTATTGAAGCAGAGGGAGAGTCTTAGAATGGGCCGAGAGGGAGGCTTTCCTTCAACTCCTAGAATGCTAACTTCTAAGCCTTGGCCCTCAGCTGCAATACTGTTTGGTTTTTTTGTTTGTTTTTTGTATACAACATTTTCATTATCTGAATAGGGTTCTGAACAGTAATATAGTTAATTACAATAGAGTGGAAATAATTCTGGCTTTAAGTATTTTGATTTGGGCTGAGGAGTATGTTTTGTACAAAACTCATTTAAGCTAAGTGAAAGATAGTGAAATGTTTTCCTTTCAGAGTAATCATTCATTTTGAACAGTACCAATTAATCCCCAAATGGCAGCCCTTGCTCATGAAATATTTAATGCACACTCCATTAGTTTTTTGAAAACAACCTTAAGAAGAACTATGTTTTTGTTCTATGGATAAATTTGGGATACTTGGTGTCTAATGTGTAATGCTGCACATCTAACTTAAGGTGCCAAAATTGGCACTTTCTAATGCTTTACTGCTGATGCAAACACATTAAAGGTACCTTGCAGGAAATCCTTGTACCACGGGATTAATATCAGAACACGGTTGTTTGTGTACTTATTTATTTCCTTAGTATTTGTTGCATGCTTATGAAGAACGAGGAAGGTAAAACTTTGTGTAAGCAAACTGTCTCTTCCTCCCTCACTTCCCAATGATTAGGACAGACATCTATGTCATTTCATCTGAGAAGGGAGATGGGAGATTGTCATTATAGAATTACTGATACCTGTCTCCACAGCTGTGGCATGACAAAAGTAAAGGGAATCTGTTTCAGTGTCCTTAACCTAGAAAAAGGAATTGCATTGGAATGAAGTAAGGTCCCTTTAAATTCCAAATACTTTCTTTCATAGCATTTGGTGATGAAAGAGAACTTAATTTGAAACAGCATTTAAAAAGTGACTTGCCCAGTAACACAGGTGGTAAACCCAAACTAGGATACAAATCTGTATTACAATAATATTCAGATGACGTAAAATTGCCTATGGTTGTGGTCCAGTAGTCTTGTTTTCTAACTTCCATATCCTGGTAATGGATCTCAAGTTATGCTATCTTGTATGTTCAGGTGCTGCATAACTTTAAAGCTCAGTTTTAGCCAAATATACAAACCAAGGACCAGATTAAGATGTGCTTTTTTTTTTTTAAGCCATGACAAAACTTTACAAGTTTCCACTTGTAAAAAGTGGAAACATTAACAAGTGCTGTTTTTACATTTGAAAGTTCTACCCTAACTAGCAATTTAAGATCTTTTCCAATCCTTTATGCAAAAGCAAGAAAAGCAAGAAACACTTCAATTTACCCAAAAAAAAATTTATTTAATTTTTCTAAAATAAATAAGACATGTATTTGGAATAGAATGCTAAGTTGGATTTGTTACCAAATGTAGAGTACATTTCTAATTAATTCATTGTACAAATGAATAATGCAAAAGACTAAATGTTGAGTTTCAGCCAAGAGCTAACAAACACTGCTAAAACTATAAACCAGGCAGAGTTGCATTTCAGGGAAACACACAAATCCTCTTCTAGAAATAAAGGATGCTTATAAAAACTCAAGATTGGAAGAGGTAGAGTTGCATTGCAGCTTAACTTCGATGCCATAGTGTAGGAACTGAAAGCAGCAAAATGACCCCAAAATAACAGCTTTCTGTCATAACTGAAGATTTGCATATTAAAGGCTACATCAAAATGTGTATTAGCCCCCTGGCCTGCAGGGTAAATCTAACTCAAAACAGTCTAGGTGGTTGAAGTTCAGTTTGTAGGATGTGGCCATATTGGGATTGGTTCTTGTATGTCTGGTCCCACAACTGTGACAATATAACCTGACTTAAGGGCAAGTTCAAGCTGAGAAGAGTGCCGAACAGCCACGTCATCCCATCTGTATAATCTAGGGATAAGAGGAGTAGGGAATATTGTTGACTCTAAAAGAACCAAACTTACACAGTAAAAAACATTTGTCCCAGGATGTAAGCATTAAGCTTTTTTCAGGTCTTGGCTGTTTCAGGAAAAGGCAGTCAAACATGAAAACCTGAGGACTGTTCTTGATCCAATTTTGGGTTTGGCTCAAAAGACTTCACAACAAAACAAAACTACATTATACTGTTATTTCAACTAGTCCAACTCATAAAGGATTAAGGAAGAAAACATTTTTAACAAGTCCTGTAGTTGAGCATATCTTCAGACCACCCCCGATTTTTGGCTTCCATATAGACAGAGGCATTGCACTGCTGCATGGTGTACTCCATCTGGGCCAGCTGACAACATCCAATTTTTAACTTTTCCCTAGAAGAGAAAAAAATTATTAAACATATTTTACATATATGTTCTATGATA
Source organism: Myrmecobius fasciatus (assembly GCA_023553655.1). Lineage (NCBI taxonomy): Eukaryota > Metazoa > Chordata > Mammalia > Dasyuromorphia > Myrmecobiidae > Myrmecobius > Myrmecobius fasciatus. Next base: position 388,462 of record JAJPUD010000208.1, on the reverse strand, counting down.
TGTTAAAAGATGTCGGCTTAAAAACAATTTATGCTAGGACATGGGGAATGGGGTTTCCTACTGTACTAGAGAAAGCCCTTCACACTATTTGGCTCCAGCTTACCTTATTCTACAGAATTTAAGGACCACACCTAAGTGTGAAGGGGTAAGTCGACTCTCTGAGGGTCTCCACAGCTGTGAATCATAACACCCCGAAGGAATTGCAAATCAACTTTTACTGAACAAGAGGTTGCTTGTGGATTGGGGGTGAAATAAATGGAAGGGAATAGGAGAGAGGTCAGAAAATGCAACTGCCTCTCAGTCTGCTATCATTGTTATCCTCTCACATGAATAAATGGTATTCTGCTGGTCCGAATTAGATTCCCAGCAGCCATTAGCAGGTGGCTCCTGGAACAAGAACTCTTCTTACATAAACTGAAAAAATTAAGACAAACTGAAAGGTTAAAGTGACTTTTGCAGGGCCAAACAGTGAATATCTGGGATTGGATCAGAACTGGGGTCTTTATCATTTCCACATCCAGCATTCTACCCACTGTTTGCAGAACAAAGTGCAATCTCTGTGAGGTCTTTCTTGATCTTCCAAAAACACTTAACTACCTTATTCATTCAAAAAATGCTTATTAAGCACCTACTTGTGTGCCAGGCACTGTGTTAAAGACTGAGAATACAAAAAGGCCAAAGACATTTCGGGGCTTCAAAGAGCTCAGTCTAACGAGGTTGACAAGATTCAAACAAACAAAACATATAAAACAAGCTGTATATAGGAAAAGTATCATTTAAAGAGGATAAACTCTATCAATATGTAGTCTCTGACATTGCAAGAGTATTGTTTCAGTTTTTATATTTGTATTACTAGAGCCTGGCAGAAATTAGTATTTAATAAATCTGTACTGACTGGCAGACCTGAAATGGCTATAAACAACACTGAAGCTGATTGATAATACTGGTAGCCAGGAATATTTCATGGCAAATCCAGCTTTTCTACAGAAGCACAGCTTCTAGGTGTTCCTAAATTCCTATGTTTCTGTTCCTTTCCTTTGGTATGTTAGTCCATGTGTAAAAAAGACTCTCCTGGTTCCCTTGTCTCTTTATTTCTGTATGTGGCTCTTCTAGTGAAGATGATCTCTCTGCACTATCATCTTCAGTTTGATTACTTTTTTAGTGTAATTCACGATTTTGGCATTGGATTCTCCTATAGCAGAGTTTGGTCATGTCTTGAGTAAAGAGAGAGCACTTCGATAATCAAATAAACAATTTAAATTGAAGAAAATACTTTACATATGTGAAATACTTGTTCTCTTTTGAGGCATTTCGATTCAATTTTGATACAGTAGAATAGTTAGCTATGAGCTACGGAATAAAATGTCTGACTCAGATCCTAGCCCAAACCCCAGTTTGAGGGGGAGCTTAAAATTTATTTTCCTCATCTGTGAAGTGTAGACACATGACATCTGCATCTAATAAATGTGAGATGTTACTACTGCATTTTACATACCAGGTCATGATATCAGTAAGGGTCCTTCTGCTACTGGGTTTATTTCGAATCACAGGATTTACTCTATGTAAGAATTCACTGAACATGATGCTTGATGGATACTCATGTAACTTTCACATTTTCAGTGAAGAACTCACTGCTTTTTTTTCAAATCCAATCATTTATTTAGTATCTATGATGCAGCTGGTGCTGTATCAGGCTCTGTGAAACATGGTGTAATCCTTGTTCTAGTAGCTTAAGTGACAACTATATAATGATAATACAAAATACATGAATAAATTAGAAAGTTCAAAGGAAGGAAAATTCAGAGTAGACTTACCAGAGAAGCTGTCACTTCAGCTGGGCTTTTAAAGGTAGGAAAAATTTCAACAAGAGAAGGATGGGAGAGGGCATTTTAAGAAATTCCCACTTTGTCAGGCAATGGGGGGGGGGAGCGCTAGGGAGGGAAGGGTTATTAAAGGGCTGGAATAAGCTTACTCGCCAGCCAGAATAGGCTTTTAAACAAGATATAGCAATGTCACGAGCTACAGCTGGTCATTTATGGCCAATTATTCATGTTACATATATTTTATCCTAGTCTTACAGTGTTGAAATAATAGGTCATCAATTTTATTTATTTTTTTGGTCCCACAGCTTTTAGTTACACAAAAAGTTCTTAAATTGTCCTGAGGTTTGATACCCAGATTTAGAAGATATTTTTGAGCATTAGTCTTTTCTTTTTCATTCCTTTCAGAAACTCTGTGCTCACAATGTTAGCCAATACTGTTCTATTCTTTTCATCAGGTCTTTTATCATCAAAGTTCTCCCCCTGTTCCTCCTCCTGTTCCTCTTTTTCATAACCTCCTTCTTCACCTTCTGATTCTTTCTCCTCACTATCTTCAATTAGCCTGCTACTGACAAGTTCTATTAGGATTTGGGAATTTTCACCCTGAGTCCCCATCAAATGGGGATCTACTTCTTCCTTAGATTACAACTCAACTGAGCCACCATTCATCTTGTCTGCCAAGAAGATAGATATATAGAGAGAACTTGGGGCTAAGAATTGGGTCACTGACTCTCTGGCAGTAGGAGAGTTTGAATTAAATTTTAATGGGCCAGTTTCCTGACAGTGCGCTTCTAGGAATTATAGTAACCTGGCTCCCATATGGTCAGGGATCTGGGCAGTTTCAAAACAGATGAAGCTGTGGTGAACTTTTTTTTACAGAGGCCCAAACGAGCCTCAATCTTCTCAATGAGGTAATGAGGAATCCCTGGGATAACTGAGAACCATTATCTCAGAAACTTGAACTGATAGAAGGAATAAAATATCTATATGGATAAAAATGGGTGCATTAAGTGTTAAGAGAATGCCTAGGAAAATATCACCCTGTTGTCTTTCTATTCCTATAAACATAAGTACATAATAAATTTACAGGGGTTTTCTTGGCATTAGGCTAACCTCCATAAGCCATCCAAAAAGATGTTAGTTTTGATATGGATCTGAAGGTGTGAATTTAATCCCAATCAACTTTTAGGGTTGAAGGTTGAATTGGGCCCTACAGGACATGGTAGAATAGGTCTACATTTAAAGGTAAGTTTTTAAAATTCCCCAAATGTCAAGGGACCTCTGGAGCAATATCATCAGGCATAAAACCAACTACTAATAATATTTGAGCAAGCAGAGGAGAAAGTCAAAGAAGATCAATGTTAAGATGGCCAAGATATTTACCACAGGGTGTCTAAAAATGGCAGCTTTTACATCATCTCATTAAGCTCTAAGAAAACTCAAAACGTGCATGCACTCACATTCACAAAGATCCAAACTTCTGAAAATCATAAATTAATGACCTGAGTTTCATAAAAGCCTAAGTTTGAACTCTCAGAATTTTTTTTAAACTATGATAGCATTTAAGTGTCTGATTAATTGGCAGCCAAAATAAAATATACAATACAATAATTTGAATCCTACTCTGGTACCTCATCATAAAGAGAACTGACTGTTCTAAAAAGGCTATGCCATTGTAGTACAAGTTCTGAAACATGATGGCTGTCAATAATAAACCCTCACCTACACCAGTTACATCTCACTGGTCATTAGATATATTCTTGTAAACTCTTTAGAAGTCAATAAATACAAAATCAGTTAGTCAACAAATCTTTATTGAGTACCTACCATGTAGAAGGCAGTGTGTTAAATTATAGAGATTAAAAGGCAAAAAAGTCATTCCCAAATAATTCACAGTCAGGAAGACAACATGCAAAAATATTGTGTGTGAAATATATATGCAAAATCAAGAACTTTGGAACTGACTTGCATGATATAAAGATGCTGGCAAAGAACTGCCACAATGGTGTGCCTGCATCAAAGAAGTTGTTCTCTACTAACAAAGCAGAATTGTAGCAGCTCAAAAGAAACGTGAGATGCACAAATTTAGCGAGTTGATAAGTGGTATTATACATACTTTAATTGATTCTTTCAAGGATGTCAGAATAGGGAAGGGAAAAATATAGCACTAATCCTATACAAAGAAAGATACAGAAATAGATAGCCAAAAAGTCTCTCTACTAAAAACAAACAGCAAAAATGGAAGGTAGCAAGATGTACACCCTTTTAGAATCCTGTTAGGATACTGCTGTAGTAGGTACTATCTGACAATCAGAAGAACACATGAAAGATATATTCCTAGGGATGACAAATACCAGGAAGAAAGTATAATTTTACAAGTGTTCCTAAAGCCTTGAATTACCATCTTACTGTAGAATTCTGTAGAATTTCCATTCTTTTCTAAACCTATTATCTTGGCTCAAGTCATCTTTACAAGACTGAAGTAAGCTTTCTGTATTAGGGGATGCCTCCCAGGCTGGAAGTATCAGAAATAGAAAGGGAGAGTCAGAAAGCCATTTTAGGAAGGCATACAAGAAACCATTTTGGATCAGACACTTCTTTTTGGAGGGATGTAAATTCAGGCTTTTCCATTCCCTGTATTTAAACCTCTTATGACTAAGGGGGTCATTCACACTCTTGCAGTACCCAGAATCATAAATATTTAGTCTTGCTCTAATTAAAAAAAATAAAATAAAATCCTGATGAATTAGAGGATGAAATATATCAACTCCTCATTCTACTTTACCTCCCCATATGTTTTATATCCAATGCCTTCTCTTTCCTCATACAGCAATCTTTGTTTGGAGCTGCATCACTATACAGACTTCAAAAAATGACTTCCTATTTGGGTCCTTGACCCAAGTGTCTTTCCATTTTGATCTCTCCCTTCCACTCAGTTGCCCAAGTGCTTTCCTTTAGTGTAGATCTGACTGTCCCTCCCCTGACTCCCTATTTGCCTCTAGGACAAAATACAAACTCCTGTGTAAACTCCTCACAATCTGGGCCCACTCTCTCACTGCAGCCTCCTGACATGTTACCTTCTTTTTTGCAATCTGTGGCCCAGCCAAGCCAACCTAGGGCTCCCTCCCAGTGAGCAGGCTCTCTATCTCCCAGGTCTGTGTCTTTCACTGGACATCCTTCATGCTTGGGAGGTACTCCTTCTGCCACTTTGCAGAACTTCTCTCTTCCTCCTCAAGCATCACCCTTCCCTCCACATTTCTTCTGATCCCTCCACTTGTGGGTCTCCTCCTTCCTAACTATCTTGCATTAACTTTATATTTATTATGTATATACTTATGTATAGACATATTGTCTCCTCAGATAGAATGTAATCTCCTTGAAAGGAAGAACTGTTTTGGGGTAGCTAGACGGCATAGGGGAAAAAAAAGGCTACACTTGGATTCAGGAGGATCCGAGTTCAAATCTGACCTAAAACATATTTACTAGCTATGTGACCCCAGGCAAATCACTTGACCCCAAATACCTCACCACCACCTCCCAAAAAAGGAGAACTATTTCATTTTTTGTGTTTATATTCTTACATAGTGCCTTACAATAAATATTTATTCACTTAACTAATAACAAATCTACTTATTAAAGATTTTATAACTATCCTAGATTAATTTGGCATAGTGCAAGGACTCTAAGTACTATATACTTTCAAGCTGGAAGCCTTTGAATACGGACCTGGCAATGGATTGTGTGGCTATGTCTAAACACTTCTACAAGTTAAACTCAGAAAGGATGGAGGGTTGGCTAACAAATGATGAATGGGAGGTTTTTTTTTTGTTTGTTTTTATTTTTGTTTTTTTTTTTACTGTATTTAAATAGTTACTATAGTTCTAAAGAGTAACAGAAACTTCAGTTGAGTTCCCCTTCACAATCTTCTTCATTTAGACCACAATATACACTAGTCAGGTTTCAAAATGCAATATAGGAAATGTAATACAATTTCCTGTAACCAAAATCCACAAGGATTAAGGTTTGTTTGTATTTCTCAACAAAGGTATTACTAGAGGCAGTGAAGGTAACAAGTAAATTAGCTCAAGACATATATGAAACACTGACAGGTAGAAATTCAAAATGTACTCCCCACAATTCAACAATACAAAACAATGAAGTCATTTCCTATGACAAGAGCGATCTGTAATTTGTGCTTTATAAATTCTAGTATTTCCACTAAAGTCCTACACTAGTTTCCAGTATGGCACGAAGATAAACTTATATTCTTGAAGGCTATATCAGAACAACCTTTGGTCTGATGTACTGGGAAACCTTCAGATCCAGGAACAGACAGCATATCTATTATCTGAGAACAAGACTACCTAAGTATGGAAAAGATCATCATCAAAAGGTTAGATAGTAGGTGGTCAATATTTTGGGGACCATGGAAACTTGTCAAACCATCTAACAAATGTACTGAGGGGTTACACTGTGCAAAAGTGGAAGGTGTTATCTACAATGATGAAATCATAGATCCTTAATGTAACTGGAATAGGATTCCTTACACAATATTACCCTTTCAATTTCTGATTTTTAGTTTGAACTGATGTTACTATGCAAAAATGTTTGTGGCAACCCTTTTTGTAGTGGCAAGAAACTGGAAACTGAATGGATGCCCATCAATTGGAGAATGGCTGAATAAATTATGGTATATGAATGTCATGGAATATTATTGTTCTGTTAGAAACGACCAGCAGGATGATTTTAGAGAGGCCTGGAGAGACTTGCATGAACTGATGCCGAGTGAAATCAGCAGAATTAGGAGAACATTATACAGAGCAACAAGACTATACACTGATCAATTCTGATGGACATGGTTCTCTTAAACAATGCTGTGATTCAAACCAGTTCCTATTGTTCAGCGATGAAGATAGTCATATTGGATTTGTCATATCTTTTTAACATATTTAGCATGTATTAGATTACCTGTCATCTAGGGGTGGGGGGAAGGAGGGGAAAAGCTTGGAACAACAAAAAAAGTTTTGCAAAGGTTAATGTAGAAAAATCACTCATTTTTTTTGTTTTGTTTTGTTTTACTTTTTGCTGAGGCAATTGGGGTTAAGTGACTTGCCCAGGGTCACCCAGCTAGGGAATGTTAAGTGTCTGAGACCAGATTTGAACTCAGATTCTCCTGACTTCAGGGCTGGTGCTCTATCCACTGCGCCACCTAGCTGCCCTCATATGTTTTGTAAATAAAAAGCTTTATATATTAAACCCCCCCCCCCCAAAAAAAAAGAAAAATCTGAGTTTAAGACTTGTTTCTAGGGCACATTGGCTCTGCTCAACTGCTCAGGGCCTCAGACAGCTCTGGAGGTTCTCTATACTAATAAATAACAGGTTCAGTCCAAAAGAAATTAATACTAACAGAAGTAACTCTCTTTATAAAGCAACACCTCTAAAGGTTTAACAAAACATTTGTTAAATCCCCATTCTGTGTCAGACCCTGGGTTATAAAGACAAAAATTAAACATCTCCAGCTGCCAAAGGATTGAAATTCTATGAGGAAATACAACATGTACAGAGATAAGTAAATACAAGGTAATTTCAGAAAGGAGAGAAGCCTGAGTGGTAAATAGCTACATCAGCTAGTAGTAAAGGCAGCACCTATATGAGTCTTGGAAGAAAATAAAGGTAGTAATGAGGAAGTACATTACAAGTATGAGTGGTAGTAGTCTGTACAAAGGCATAGGAATGGGAGAGAGAAAACAAACTACCAGGAACTTTAGTAACTTGATTTGGTTGGAGCATAGAGAATATTAATATTCAACTAGTCTCACAAGATGGGGGCTGGGATTTAAATTTTAGACTGTGGTGAGTACATAGGAGAGAGGAAGTAAGAAGTAACAGGAAGTCCAACCAAGTAATTTCAATAATCTAGGGGGAGAGGTCCAGAAGGTCTGAACTGAAGTAGTGAATGAACAGAGAAAAGAGAATGAATGTGAAAGATGTTAACTTGCAAACTTATTTGGAGATATTGATGGAACAGTGAGATAAAGCTCCTAGCAGACAACTGGTGAAGTAAAAAAGAAGTGTGAGAAAAATATAATACCTGAATGCTTATTGATAGAGTTGAATTTTGGATATGGAATTTGAATATGGAAATGATAAAGCTATCTATGTAGAGATGATAACTGAATCAAAGACAGTAGATGACAAGAAGAAACTGAAAAAGTTCCAGGTCAGGGCACCCAAATAGTGTGTGGGAGATAAATAATGCTTTGGTAAAAAGTCTGTGTGGGATCAAAAGTAAAGAACCAGAAAAATACAATGTTATTAACCAAGGAAGAAATAAATCTCAAAAGCTAGAGGAAGATAAAATAGGGTAGAAAAGAGAAAAAGTCATTACATTTAAAAATTAAGAGATTATTGGTAACCTTGAAAAGAGCAATCTAAGTGGTGTGAAGGGAAGAAATTTTTGCTAAGGATTGAGAAGAGAATAGGTAATGAAGAATTGGAAGTAATAATTATTGATGATTTTTTAGGAGTTTGGCTCTGAAAGGGAGACATATACTTTTAACAGCATTGCAAATATTCTATTTTCATTTTAATAATAAACACATCTTAATGTGCAAGGCTCTGTGATAAATGTTATGGGAGAAAGAAAAATGTATAGAATTTTTAGGATTTCATTATTACTTGTCCTTCCCATCTTTGGACTGAAAGGAGACATATTTATTTGTCAGAACTTTAAAAAAAAAAAAGTCCCCCCCCCCAGCTCTTAGAGTACTGTGTGCCCTGGCTACCTCTCTCTATAAGATCCTATCACTTAAAATTGGCCCAAATGTAAACCACACTTTCCCCTTAAATATAAAATAAAACCTGAGTAGTTGATACAAAATGTGTTATTTTTAATGTGAATAAGCACAGTATACATACAAATATAAAACACATATATGTATACTGTTACAGATTTTGGGGGGATTAGTATAATGCAATCTTTCAATTATAACAGAAGACCAAAAAGACAAAGATTTTTGAAAGTTAATGGAAAAACTGCTTGTTTCTATGGTAATACTTGCCACAATGAGAGATTTTGGAGGAGCTTGGTGCAAATGATTCTCAGGCCTAATCTCTCTTTTAACATCCAATCTCAACTCCAACTGACTACTGGGTATCTCAAACTAACTGCCCCACTGATGTATTAAACTCAACACATCCATCAGTGAGCTTTCCCCCTAAACCTTCCCCTTCTTCTAACTTCCCTATTACTCTCAAGAACACCACCACCATCCTTCTTATCACCAGGATTCACAATTTAAGTGTACTTTTTTTGGTCACTTATTCTTTCTCAACCCCGTGTCTAATCTATAACCAAGACCTGTTGACTCTACTTCTGACACTGTCACCACCTTGGTTTAGGCCCTCAGCATCTTAACACCTAATACAACACTATTGTTAATAGTCTTCTGGCAGGTCTTCCTGCTTCAGTTCTAATCCATTCTCCAAGAAGCTATCAAAGTGCTTTCCCAAAACTAAGTCTGACCAGGTCACTTCCCTTTTCAATAAATTCCAGTACTTCCCAACTGCCTCAGGGGTAGATATAAAATCTACTCTTTGGCTTTGAAGCCCTTTGAAGCCCTCCTACCTTTTCAGTCTTTTTACACTTAATTCCCCTCCATGTCCTCTCTTATCTGAAAGGTGACTGTTCTCCTTTCCATTCCTTGCACAAGGCACTTCATCTCTAGATTTCGCATTTTCTCTGGATGTCCCCTATGCCTGGAATTCTTTCCCTCTCCATATCGACCTCCTGACTTCTTTCAAGTCTCTGTTAAAATCCCATTTTCTACAAAAAACCTTTTCCAGTTGTCATTAATGTTTGTACCTTCTTCCTGTGATTATTTTCAATTTATGCTGTATATACATTGTTTGTATGTTGCTTCCTTCCAACCCCATTAGAATATGAGTTTTTGGGGAGGAAAGGGACTCTTTATATTTCCAACATCTGGCACACATAAGTTGCTTAATAAATGCTTGTTGATTTGACCTGTTGGGTAAGAATAACATGAAAGAAACTAAGGATGTGGGCTAAGAATAAAATTTTAGTAGCTTAAGCTAAGTTCAATGTCAGTGAAAAAAAATGCTGCTTGAATCTTTTCCACAAATATCTTAATGCCCATACTAAATTAAGAATTGCAAAAAAAAAATTGCATCTAAAAATATTACATTACCTTGGGGGCATCTGACTTTCCTCTACTATTTTCCATATTAAACTAGAAAAGTGGGCTGGCGGGGGAGTTTAGTTTCCCATCACATTTAAATGCTTCATGGCATTTTCACCAGTTTTACCTGTCACATGTTCACTTTACTGCTGACTGTAAATTATAAGATAGTAAAGAACAATTTCTTCTGAATACCAAATCAATCATTTCCATTAATAACATACTTCAAGGATCTTCACTAGGTAATATCTTGTGATGATTCCTGATATATATACTTACTTGCAAAGATGACTGAAATATTTTCATGAAAACATCCCTGGCTCATAAATATTTAATACCCTATCTTTTCAATTAAAAATCCGCCATTCCTGTGCCAATTAACAAAATAAAGATATGATACAATACCAAGATTTCTCATAAGAATAATTCAGACATGATATGACAGGCTCTTGACACAATGGATTTTAAAGTAATCTGCAATATAAATGTGTAGCTAGCCCTTGCTCTTACCCTAACAATCTCCTGATGATAGACAGAAATGTGGCATAGTTGGAAAGCCAGTCTCAAAGACTAGATTCAAACCTTGTCTCTGACATGCACTGGCCTGTGACCCTGGGCAAGTGATTTAATTGGTCAGCTCGGGGCAATTCTGTAAGACTAAATGGCAAAGGTGATACCAATCTGTATTAGTAAAGGAAGTTTCCTTCCCCGGAAATTCCCTAAACCAATGAAATCACAGGTCTAGTCCCTATCCCCATTACTGGTGCTGGTGAGGACAGAAAAGTGCTAGTCTTCTGATTAAAATTCTATTCATACCATCTTCAAAAAAACTGAACTAGAGAAACTAGTTCAATGACGAGCTTTCAGAATACCACAACAGACCTCTGATCTTAGCAAGGTGAGCAGTTCCTGCAATCATGGAGATCATGCTTCACCAATTATTTTCTCTTCTTGTACAACTCTATTCCCATAAATCCCTCATAAAAATTTCACCCAACATGGTGGGAGTTTCTAGCTGCTCGCCTGAAGCTGCGCAAACACCAGCAAAGACTACAGGCTCTCCATCTTTCTGTATAACGGAGATTCACCTCCCTAGAAATCTTTTATACCACTTGCTCCTAAGTAGTTCTTTATTGGCAATACAAGAAGCCCAGTCATGCCGACTTCACCACCCACTAACCACAACTTCAATTCTGTGGTATTCTGCAAGTTGAGGCCGTAGATCATTGCTAACATTAATATTAGTGCGATGGGCCTTTGTTTTAGGAGAGTTATCTGGGCCATTAAATCACTGAAAATTTTCCAAATTTAATCCAACTCAGTTTCCTTCTTCTCTCTCATTCTTGGTGCAATTCACGGGTCATCTGCAGAGCCTGTCCAAAATAGATGAATTGATGGACCATAGCTATAAATTTTCCATTCAAGTACAAATCATAGTATGGATAACAACTTTCTTTCTATACTTATTTTAACTGCATGTATAGTTAAGTTGACCTCTTTTGAGGATTTAGGGATCTCGTTTAGGAAGGTTACTAATGTTCTGGGGCTTGATGAAACTGCACAATGTCACATAAAAGACAGCATCTGAAAGACTTCACTAGCGATAAGGAATCCCTTAAACATCTTCCTTGATAATAGAGAACACTTTTAGTAAATATGCATTTGTTTCTTTGACAGTAATAACCAGTTACTAAGTAAAATTATTTTTGTTGTTATGCTTCAAGGAATGGAGAAAAGATAGTGCTCTCTACTAAATCAAATTATTTTATAGTAATAATAATAAATTAAAATAAATAAATGAATGAATAACTATGTAAGATTTGGGATCTAATATTTACTACACCTTTTGGACAATTGCACAGCTGTAAAGATTTAATGTGCTATAGAACATATTTTTAAAATTAATCTTTTCTAATTAACAAAAATCTACCTTCTTTCCTTGACTCTTCCTAAGTCCCAACTGAGGATGAAAGAAAAATAAATCCCATTACAAACGTGTATAGACAAGCAAAACAAACTTCCACATTAGCCTTATTAAAAGTGTGTATATGTGTGTGTACAGACACACACACACACACACCACACACACCCTCCATGTCTCTCACTTCTCTATCAGGAAGTAAATAGTAGGTTTCATCACTAGACCTCTGGAATTGTGACAGATCATTACTTTGATTGGAGATTCTAAGTCTTTCAAAGCTGAATGTATTTTCAATATTGCTGTTACTGTACAAACTGTTTTGGTTCTATTCACTTCACTCTGTATCAGTTCCTATGTTTTCCTGGTTTCGATGAAATCATCCCCTTTAATATAACTTAACAGGAAAATAACACACCAATACATTTATACATTAAAATTCATTTTGCCCCTCCTTAGTTGATGGGTACTCCCCTCAAATTCCAATTCTTTGCCAAAAATTAAAAAGCTATAAATATTTTGTACATCTTTAACTGGAATTTGTTTTGTTTAAAATTAATCTCTCTCTATAATATACCCTCTAAATTCCTTCTCTCCATTCCCCATTCTCTATAACATGAAATGGATTTCTATACCAAACTGTCTATATGTGAGTAAGGTTCAAGTGTCAATTGCTTCCATGCAACACTCCTCTCCTTTTTTTGTATAGATTTCTACTTGTGCACCCTGATTGTGAGATAATTTCCCTCAAACTTTGCTCTCTCCTCCCCAGCTCTCAAGTGTAATCATCTTTCCCTCCTTTTATTCTTCCATTTAGATTGCTCTCTTGCCCTAATCTACAGCCCCTTCCTGCACTAAAGTGATCTTGTGTGGCTGCCTCTTGCTCAGACCCTGTTGCAAACCCTGAGGCAAGTGTCCAAAGTTGTCTCCCTGCTCCTCGTGAGCTGGAAAAGTGACTAGTGACTCGCTGTGACTTTTTTCAGATTCAACAATCAAGATTTAAACTAGTTTGTTTTGTTGATCTGTTTGGAGTTCTGAGGGGATACTTTGTGCTGAAGTTACTTATTTTTACCATACATATTGATTTAATTTAGAAAGCCTTAACAAGCTCTCCACAGATTCTTTCCTCCTCAGATTATTGGCCACCTATATATTCATAGTAGTCCTTTTGAAAATACTCAACATAAGCACTGAAATATATGACTAAGAACACCTTGAAAAAATGTTTCTTCTGTCCTTTGGATACAAATTTAAGAATAAGAACTTCTTTTATTACATCTCCAAGGAGAATCTGTGAGTTCATGACCATGTTTTTGTTTTTGGTTTTTTTTTTTGCTTTTTGCTGAGGTAACTGAGGTTAAGTGACTTGCCCAGGATTACACAGCTAGGGAATGTTAAGTGTCTGAGAGCATATTTGAACTCAGGTCTTCCTGACTTTAGGGCTCTATCCACTGCACCACCTAGCTGTCCCCATGACCACATGTTTTAAACATGTGACAAGTTAAAGCCCATGAGATGTCATGCAGCATGTGAATGCTTTTCTTTCAATTTTGTTGCTCTTTCCTTTAATAGATGGTTTAAAAACCCTTTTCTTCCACTCTGCCATTATCACTGGAGAAGCAGAAGGGAAGGTCCACAAAGGACTAAGAGTTAGTTGATATTTTCATTTGTTTCATGTATTATCATGACCAAAGAAACATCCTACTGGGGATGAGCTTCTTCACAATTAGCTAGGCTGATTCATGAAAAGCAGACAGTCTGTTACCAGCACCATGTCCTAAAAAGCATCTCTACACTGAAGGAACCTTAAAGCATTTTATGCTGATGATCATGTAAAAGGAGAACTGTTATCCCCATTTTACAGATGAAGTTTAATAACAGAGCTAATAACTAACAGGGTCCAGTTCAGACCCAAATCCAGACTACCTTCTGACTCCAAATTCAATATTCTATATACTTTGATAGTTTCTGTCATTCAGAGTTGAATCTCAGTTCTGATATTTCTGATCTCAAGCAAGACTCTTGATTTTTCTCTCTCTAGGGGCTCAGTTTCCTCATCACTGTAATGAAGTAGTTAGACCAGACAACTTCAAAAAATAGTACTAGATGCAAATATATGATCCTATGATTACTACATTTCAAGGATTTAACACAGAACTCTTAAAAGATAGTTACTAAGTATATACTTGGATATCTCACTGATAACCAGTTCTCCATCAATTGTAAACAAAGCTTTGGAATAGGACTTTGCTGAGAAATAAGCATGAAGGAGGTAAAAACACACCATTGAAGATATATCAAGGCAGAAGATATGGTCACTATCTTCAAGAGTATTTCAATTCAATTCACTTGAGAGACAGGTTCCATAAATAAAATATTTTTTAAAATAGTATGTAACATATAACATGGTGGCATGTTACAAATAAATGACATAGACTAATTCAATAAATATAGAAATGTAGAAGGAGAGATCACTGGAGGCATGGACTGGTTGTGTTATAAGTGGAAGTTTTCACAGACTTATGCTGTACTTGGAAGGAAGGCAGGATTCAGATAGAATCTAAAGAAAAAGTCTTTCTAGAATATAGATAGGGTACAGGAAATGATATGGAAACTTGAAGGCTGAAGTCAGATTGTGAAGAGCTTTGACTGTTTTCCTGAGGAACTTACACTATTCTAGAAGGAATGATGCAATATTATTTTTTGCTGAAATATCTACTTGAAGTATTCTTCTAGGCTCTTCTGCTCCAAAGAAATACAATTCTTTTTGAAAGAGATCTTAATAATGTCAAAATCTTCTTCTTTTATTAAAATGAGCATCTGATTTATTTCTATTTTGGCAGAAATCAGAATTAGTCATGAAGAATCCACGAGGTACTTATATTATGATAACTCACAATTTATAACAATATTTATGTCCAAGAGGTTTACCTAAAACAAGAGTGATATTTCCTGGGTCATAAAACAGAATTATCACAAGCAGGAACTGATTCCAGGTGTTTCTCGAAGTCTAGCACTCTACTATAGAACATTATCTCTAAAATAACAAATTCAACAGAATTAAATAGAAATTATAGTTTACTATTATTACAACTAAGGCTTGAGGCTAAAGAATCAATGGAAAATTCCAAGTTAAAATATGTTCTCTCTGCCGTTTTTAGAATCCATCAAAATATGGACAACATTTTAGTGAGCAGATTGAATTAGCCTAGAATGTGATTGGTGCTCAGGGCCTTTCACTGTACTATGTACTGTGAATAGTGTGTCTGTTAAATCTCTACCTTCGGAGATTGAGTTACTATGTCATCCTGTCAGCCTTAGTCTCCTCTGATTTATTAGAAACGAGAGCAGAGCTAACAGAATAAGGAAATATACTACTTAATATATTAGCTATCTTATACAAACTAAGACTAATGGAAGAAAAATCACAAATATTTAAAGTTGTTAAATATGCTGGTACACATAATTATTGCCTTAATCAAAACTTTTGTCAACTACCCATAAAGGCCAGGTGTCTAATTTAGATTCACATTAACATTTTATTTCCTATTTGTCTTCTTCCCATTCCATATTCCCACCATATCTTTCTGCCTAATTCAAAGTAAACAAAACAAAACAAAACAAGTATTTTATTTTAGGATTTGTGGCATATGTTAAAGGTGTAAATTTAGCTTATATTAATTTTTTAAAGGTTATTTTAAAAACATTTCCTCTACATATTATGAAAAAGCATTTAAAAAACCCTTTCTATTTGATAGGCACTTTGCTAATGATTATAAACAGAAGCAATGCAAGTCTTTTTCTTGGAAAAAAAGAAGTAGGAAAAAGGAAGCAAGCAAACCAATAACAAGTATTTATTAAGTATTTACTATGTGACTGATGCTAAAGTAGGTGTTGAGAATACAAATAAAACAATGAAACAGTACCTCTTTGAAGGAATTTATATTAGACTATATATATAAATCAATTGTGATTTCACTAGCAGACCCACAAACATAATCACAACAAATGCCAAGTTGCATAACAGAAGTACACAGTGTAACTCCTTAGTAATGCTTTTTGTTCCACTGTCTTAAAAGTCTAATATAGGCTTTAATGTACCTTATAAAGATATTTATCACATTAGCATTTAATATTAAATTCAAGAATGGCTATGTCCTCTATCACCAATCATCTATTTTCAAAGATAAATTAGAGAACATAAGGCGCATAATCACGCTATGAACATTTATGTTAGATTGGTTCTCAGTTAATTCTCCAAATAATTCAGTTAATAAAGAAATACTTTTCCTCATTTATTTGCAAACTCTAGAAAGTTACATTAGGCAAGAGGAAAACTGAACGCACTGTATTAAAATAAATAATAGAAATGTATTCTTCCCCAAATAATTCAAATAGGTGCTTCAGGCTTGGTTTGGCTGAAAAGAAAAAATCCAAAGCAACTGACTGGTTTGAGTCAAATAAAAGAGAAAAGAGGGAGAAGAAGGGGGAGGGAGAGGAGAGTGTCTTGCTAGATGTTAACTGTATTTTCCAGTTCAATTTTATCTAAAAAACTATATTGATATAAAAAATAATTAGCATGGGACAGCTAGGTGGCGCAGTGGATAGAGCACCAGCCCTGAAGTCAAGAGGACCTGAGTTCAAATGTGACCTCAGACACTTAACATGTCCTAGCTGTGTGACCCTGGGCAAGTCACTTAAGCTTAATTACATCTGAAAAAAAAATATATATGTGTGTGTGTGTGTGTGTGTGTGTATAATGTGAGTCTAAAATCAAAGCAACTCGAGGAAAGGTGAAAATTACTACTGTTCCTAGTAACTTTTATTATTCCAAGACACTTATTCTGTTTACAGATTCATACTATAGATGACTTACCGATATTCAGCCTGTGATACACAGTCATAAAGTTCCTGAGCAGTAAAGTTGATACATCTATTTGCCTAAGGAAAAGAGAAAAATCATAATTATTAAAATTGCACACTAAATCAAATGACTAGCAAAAACCCAATTAAAACTGTTTAATACACCAAGTGAGAGGATTTTAAATATCTGGATATTAAATAAAGATGATTAAATTGTAATGTTTAATACCCATAACACATCTAGCAACATAAGAGAAAACCCTTAACAGCCCTCATATTAACTAACCTTGAACAAATCAGAAAGTGCTCTGATTCACTTTCATTCTCCCCAACCAATTAGAGAGCTCAAAGCAAGCTCTGGAAGTAAGGGTAGCCGACAGAACCTTGACCTCTGTAAATTAGTACCCTTGAACCTTTAGAAATAAGAGACCATTTCTATCAGAAATCAGAGATGGGACCTTTCCTGTACTTCTGGGGAAAGCAGAGAAGATAACTTCAGTATTGTGGCTTAAAACATCCCACTCCAGTTATCTAGCTGGCTGTAAAGGGCATCCTTTTATAAAACTCTTTTGCACACACAGGTCTTATATATGGTTTTTTTTTTACTCTTTCCAGTGAAGATACAGGGTTGCCAGATGCTCATTCATTTGGAGAGTCATTTGCCAATAAAGAAAGAAATTAAGGTGGACAAGAGAAAGTGATCACGTTTCCTCATTTTTAAACTAGAACTCAAGGAGCTCTCATTCTAACCCCTGCAGTCAGTGGCTCAGAGAAACAACTTTTTAGGAAATAAAAGAATTAGTAGGTGTGAGTGCTAAGACACAGTCAGTGATCTTTGAAAGACTATTGTTTGTCCTTCATTCTCAAAAAGAACTATAACATCAGGGAACTGGATTGAAGTGAGGGAGGGCTGTGCAAGGTGACCAGTTTCCCTTCCTCCTCCAGATTCATCTGGGTCCAGTGGCAAGACAGAGATCAGGATGATTGGAGATGGCTTGGAGGGCTGGAAACTAGATTAAATGCTGTCCCAATTTTCAAAGAGGAAAGAAGGACAGGGCCTGTTAATTACAAGCCAATGAGCTTGACTATGAAAAAATTCTAAATCACTGTATTTAAAGGGTTACTGAAAATGTAATAAAGGAAATGATTATCACAAAAAGTCAGTAAGGTTTCATTAAGATCACATCATGCAAATCTAATATATTTTTCTTTTTGTCATGGTGACTATATTAGTGTTTGGGGGAATATTGTAGATATAATTTACCTAGATTTTAGTAAAACATTTGAAAAGTCTCATGTTATTCTTGTTGAAGGAATGAAAGATATAGGCTATATAAAAGCTTCTTAAAGTGTGTTTTGCAATCCTGTATGGGGTCGTGTAACTGAATATGGGGGTCATGAAATTATGATTTATTATCAGTAAATGTTTGATTTGTATATCTATTTTTATATACTTATATACCTAGGGTTGCATAAAAATTTCTTGGGTGAAAAGGGATCACAAATGAAAAAAATTTTTAAGTCCTAGGCTAGATAAGCGTTTGATTAAATGTATCTTGAATTGGCTGAATGACCTGGAAGCCCTCAATGGAGTTCAATGGATCGTATATTGTTGAATATTTTTAACAATGACTTGGATAAAGACACAGATGGCAAATTATCAAATCTATAGATGGCACAATGCTGGAAAGGGCAGCTAACAAGATTGATGATAATCAAGATTAAAAATTATATTGAAATACTAGAACATTGGGCTGAATCTTATAAAATTTAATAGGATCAAATGTAGATTTGATTCCTAGATTCCTAGATTCCAATAATCAGCTTTATAAGTAAAAGACTGGTATGTTTATGTGACTAAATACTAATTCATTTAAAAAAGATCTCAGATTCTAATGGTCTGTAAATTTAATATAAACTGATTATGTTATAGGACAATCAAGAAAAGTAACACAATCTTAGGCTACATTAGCAAAGGCGTAACTTTGAGGAACCAGGAGATAATAGTACCATTCTATTCTGCCTTTGTTAGAACACAATATTAGAATACTATGTTCAGTTCTGGGCACTATATAGGAAGGACATTGATAAATTGGAGACTTCTGAAGGAAAGTAGCCAGAAAAGTGAGGGGATCCCTAGTTCATGAGAGAAGACAATTATTAAGACTAGGGAGGTTTAACCTGGAGAATACTGAGGAAGAATATGAATGTTTTCCTCAAGTATTTGAGTGGCTGTAACATGAAAGAGGAACTAGACTTCTTCTTCATGGCCCCAAAGGACAGAATTAATCCTAATGGGGTAGAAGTTGAAAAGAAGAAGACTTAGGTATGCTATCAAGGAAAATCTCTTCTTAATAATCAGAATTTATGCAAAAATAGAAAGGGTTGACTCAAGGGTTCTC